>CM046456.1:50014833-50173773 GCA_025506515.1 Flaveria trinervia
GTTTCATGATGCATAAGCCCAGAATAGATTTCATTAGGCAGAGCCATGGCCAGAATACCATACGCTTTAGCATCAATCTCAAACAGTTTTCGATCCTCATCTGAGTATTGTTCCTTCTTCTTCGGAACCATTTGGTTGGTTTCCGGATTGTTCACCATAGGCTTGTGTGGACCATGTACCACAGATGTCCAACAACTTGAACTGTTAACAGACAGGTGATGAAGCATTCTTCGTTGCCATATGTTATACTCAGTCCTAACCAGCATCGGAGGCTTGGTTGAGGAACCGGTATTGTGAGGGTCGTTAGAAGGAGTAGTCATTCTCAGATTCAACCAAATTCAATTAAGTTTTAACTAATTAGTGCAAAACACAACAAACTCAATATGAACCAAGAGAAAACTCAAAGCAGATAAACGAAAGCAGCAGAAATTCAATGATCTCTAACCAATTCTTGCAAATATGCTAATTCAATCAAACTTAGATATCGAATAGCAGTTTCAATGATCAATTGTTAGATCGATCAATGATTAACCTTGCTCTGATACCATTTGTTAGGATCAGTGATCTAAGTTTGATTGATTAGAGAGTATTGCAGTGGAGTTCGAACGACGAATTAGACAATTTACAAGAACACAATTGAAATGTAACAGTAAATGGTTATAGAAAAAGAGAATTCTGCAAAAGAGATATTTCATTCATATGCTTTCGTGGTGGCTCAATGTCACACATTACAATTAGGGCAACATTCCTTATATAGGATATGTGACGTTTGCTGATGTCACTTGATAGTGACATCTAACAGAATTATTCAAACTACTGAAGCTATGCAAACTACTGAGAAAGTTCTCAAATACTGATTACATCTCAGAGAATGCTAAGTACAAGAAACATAAAACTACTGAAACTAAACTACTGAAACTATAACTACTGAAAAGTAAATTACAAGTACTGAAAGGAAACCATCACAACTACTGAAGTTGATAACTTCAGCTGTTGTGACAACTACTCATCACTTTGGTCTTCAGACTTTGTCTTCAGACCTTGTAATCAACTGATGTCTTCAGCTGTTGTGATCTTCTTCAGCAGTTGTAATGTCTATGGGACTTAGAGGTTTTTCTGGCTGTTGTGATCTTCTTCTGCAGTTGTAATGTCTATGGGACTTAGAGGTTTTTCTGATCAGGCTCATTGGTTCTTTTGGTCCAACAAGTATGAAGGGGATTTGAAGCAAAACAGATTGTAAAGGGATTAGTGGACTTGCCTTGGAGGTTTCTAATCCACATCTATCAGCTCTATTTGTCCAAAAGGAAAACATGGTGGAATGATATTCCAATCATCACTCCATCAGCAATTTGTGCTTTATGCACAAATAGGCCATTCAACATGTCAGCTTATGCCTTTAATGGTCTAGTATCAAACATACAAGAGGGAAGGAGATACAAATTCTTAATGTACCCAAGATTCATTAAATGTCTAATAAATGAGGCATTCCCCAATCTGGCTGCTGAGGGATGAGTTCTAGATATTCCATATTATGATGCTAAGTCATATAAGTACATCAAGAAGAGGATCTTAGAAACTTCTATAGTGGAGCTCACTCGCCTCTTCTACCTTGGATGCTTCAACAGATCAATCCTGATGAACAAGGTGAAGAACAACATGCTCTTGCTAATAAGGATATTGAAGAACAAGCTGCTGATGAGCAAGTTGATAGTATTGATAGGCAAAGGTCAGTGTCGCCCTAGGATGGTGCAGGGGTGATTCTCACACTAAACCAGAAATTCATGATTCTGCATCTCCATTTTACCTCTACCAATCCCATCTCCACAAAGAACCCCACAATCATCACCATTACCATCTCTCGATAAATCACCTACCCCACCACTAATAGATCAACCAATCACATCTCCACCTCATCACTCTCCAACATCTCCACCTTATCACTCTCCAACACCTCCACCTCATCACTCTCCAATATCACCACCTCACCACTCTCCAATATCACCACCTTACCACTCACCAAATCACCACCTAAACCATTCCTTGCTAGTGATAATCCAACTGAGTTTGGAGATTCAACTAGCTCAACTAAAGAATCCAAATCATCTTTGGATGAGGAGGATCAACCTGTGCAAATGCCTGTAAAGAGAGTCACTTCTAAGACTACTCCATCAGAAAGTTTTGCTGAATCAAATGTGAACAGACCAGATGAAAACGATGAGTTGATCTCTGAGCTCATGCAAAAGATTGAAAGGATGGAAAGAATACTTAATAGGAGAGCAAGAATCATTGATGATAGAATTCTTGAACTTGATAAGAAGGAAAATGAGTTGAATGAGCTAAAAGAAAAATATGAAGCTAAAAAGAAAAGAAAGATAAAGAGATTAACTACTTAAAAACTGCTCTTAATCATTCTAAAGAAGAAATTAGTGGGCATGTTGATACTCTTGATATTCAAAAAATTGCTTTGGAAGAGCAAGAGGATATAATTGAAGAACAAGTAGAGATTATCTCCAATCAGCAAAATCAAATTGAAAGCCAAAATAAAAGAATCTCTGAGCTTGAGATGCTGATTGAAATTCAAAGAAGTGCTGAGGCTAAAGAAAGTGAAAAAGATGAAGAAAGAGTTGTAGCTAATGAGAAACAATCTTCTTCTGAGAATGATGAAAAAGAAGAAGATACAAGCAAATAAAAGAATAAAGAATCAAGCCTAGAAATGGTGGTCTATTCTGGAAAATCAGATGCTACCCAAACTGAGAAGGCTGAATTTGAAGAACTGATCAGTGCATTAGACAGCTTCACATCTGAAGAATTCATAATTGATAATGAATTTTGGGATTTCATTGCTGACCAGAGGACTAACAGTGAACCCATTTTGGTCATTCCTCAATCTCCAGTTCCCATGGAGAAGGAGATGAGTATGCAAATAGTACCTGTTGTGTCATTGTATGAGGAACAAAAAGATATGATCAGAGAGTTCTATGAAAAAGAAAAGGAAAAGAAAGAAAAAGCAAATGATGATCATGAACAAGTACAAACTAAGGCTAAAAAAGTGCCTGAGAAGATTTAAAAGACTGAATCCTCTTCTGGTCCTTCACTTCAAACATATACCAGAAAGAGAAAATATTATCTGAAAAAGCAAAAGGCAAAAACCAATAGTGGAAGAAGAGCATGTGAAGAAAAGTAAAAGAGATGATCCAAGAAGCTTGGCAACTATAGCTGAATTTCTAGAAAAACATGAGCAGGCTGAAGCTCAACTAAAGAAACAAGCTGCTTTTATTGATTTGAAAGAAGGAGAAATAGAAGGAGGATATGATGCTGAAAAGGATGTAGATGTGGACAATCCAGTGTAAAAAGAAAAATCTGTGGATGAAATGGTGGTAAAGGAACAAACAGATGACCTTATGATAAAAGCCATGTTCTTGACCAATCATGGGTATGATGCTGAGGAAGTATTTAGCATGACATATGAGGGCATGAAAGCTGAAGAAGAGAAAGTCAACATACTGCTAGACCCCATGGTTGAAACAAATTATGAGAAGTCCATTGCACCCAAAGTTCACAAGTCAAAGTTGTCTGTCACGAAGAAGCAATCTTCAACTCCTAAACCTCTACATCCTGATCCCTATAAAATGACTGATAGGGAAATGAAGGATTACCTCACCAGTCAAGGCTTCACTAAAAGGAAATTAGGAAACATGAAAACTAACTCACTAAGAGCTGCCACACTTAGATTAATCAATGAAAAGAAAGAAAAGCTAAAGAGGTTAGAAGAAGAAGTCCTCAACCAAAAGCCAAGATCAAGAGTCTCTGCACAAGACATGTAACTTACACATAAAGATCAAGACTATCTGGCACCTATTGATCACAAATATCCAGAGTGGTTTGCTGAACCCTCCCAACTAAAACTTCAGGAGGGGTTAACCACTGCTGAGATGATTAGAGGTGTATCTACTCCAAAGGAAAATTTGACAAGAAAATGATTGCCTGGAAGCATGATAGTTCATGGAATATGTTCATGGTTAAAAGATACTCAGGGCTAGTTCAATTTTTTACAGAGTACTCTGCTCTAGTAAATGCCCTTGAGATTCATGACCTGAAAGAACTGGCTAATTTGGAACTGATAAAACATAATGCCATGTTCAGAGGGTATGAATTTGAAGGTATACTTAAAATGTTCAAGAGATTCAGTTCATTGAAAGCCATATAAATGAGAAAAGACAAATCATTCAAGAACCCTCTAGAGATGAATCAGACAAAACTAGCAAAAGAAGTAGTGTTTCCAGAATTAAAAGTGAAACCTATAACATCATTGAAAAGAAAAATGGTGGCTGGCACTCATACCTCAATACCAATCTCAAAATTTTTATTATGATGAGAAGACCTATGAATTGGTGATTGAGAGGAAGTGGGGAGGTAAAGAAGGTGTAGAAATCAGATTATTTAGTGGTTATGAATTGAGACTATTGGATCAATCCTATATTCACTACATATACACAAAGCACTTCAGAGAGATATCAAACAAATTGGGTGAAGAAGATCTTCATTTCTTTCTAAAGTGTATCAAAATATTAAAAATGGCATATGATCAGATTAGTGCCAAGAGGGAGAAAACAAAGAAGAAGAAGACACCTCTATAGTTGGGCAACATTGTAAAACTTGAAGTTGATGTAGATGATGCTCTTTTAATTCATAGGGATGGGCTATCTACAATGTCTATTTGGGAACCAATTTCAATTAAGAAACTACCACTAGAAGCCATTCACCATATGAGCAAAATGAAGATACATGTACTAAGCAGGGAAAAGATGCAAGAAGCTCAAGAATTTGTTAATATGATAAAGGCAATTCTGAATCCATCTCATGCAACACCTTTTACACCATCACAAGGCCCAGCAGAATCATCACAACCTCAATCACTACCCAAACATTGAAGAAAATAGGTTGTATAATCTTTAAGGGGAGTATTGTTGGACCCTGGAAGGATTATACATGCCAATTCAATGGGTGAGTTGATGATTGCTCTGCTGGATTCCCATAAGTCTAAGAAGTAATGCAGATGAAGATCCTACACAAAAGAAAAACCAAGTATGGCTATCCGCATTTGTAAATGCGGAAGGCATAAAACAAATACAGACAAGTATTTGTTCTTCTGCATTAACAAATGCGGAAGACCAAAAAGTAATGCGGACAGATTTTGTTCATCCGCATTTGCCAATGCGGATGACCAGACAAATGCTCAGAAGTATTTGTTCATCCGCATTAACCAATACGGATGACCAACATACTAATGCTGATGAACAAGATGTAATGCTGATCAAGACTTAGACTAGTTCTGATGTAATAGGTCAGGGGTAGTTTAGTCATTTTGTAAAAGACATCTTGTCTGCCTATAAATAGAATAAAAAACCTCGTACATGATGTGACAGTTTTTAAACAATTAGAATATCTTGTATTCTCTAGGTGCATTATTACTTTTTTGCTAAACCCTAGCAGTCATTATAATCAATCACCTTTATTAATATATACAAAGCATTTATGAGTATTTTTTCTACATTGAATGTTTCTTGATTATATGATTCCGCCATTTAATCATTAACTCAATCATTATATTCGATCCTATGTGAGAATCTTAATCTCACAACCCAGTGATGCTAATAATCCCACAAGTCCAAGTATTAATGCGGATGAAAATCTGCAAAGAAGACAAGTGTCGGCTAACCGCATTTGTTAATGCAGAAGAACAAACACTTTTCATCATTTGTTCTATGTCTTCTGCATATACAAATGCGGTTAGCCGACACTTGTCTTCTTTGCAGATTCTTCATCCACATTAATACTTGGACTTGTGGGATTATCAGCAGAACAACCATCAACTCACCAATTGAATTGGCATGTATGATCCTCTCAGGGTCCACCAATACTACCCGTAAGGATTATACAGCCAATGTTCTTCAATGGTTTGGTGGTGGTTGAGGTTGTGAAGATTATGCTGGGTCTTGTGGAGGAATAAGAGGTCCTGCTTAAGATGGATCCAAAATAGCTTTTATCATGTTGACAAAGTCATTTGCATAAGACATCTTTTCTCTGTTTAGCACAAGAATCTTATCTAATTGATAGTATAGATGGCTTTTATGGGTAGCTTCTTAAGAGAAACTGGTTCCCATATAGACACAGTAGACAACCCGTCTAAAGGACCTTTAGGCCACGCTTTCACAGTTCGTATTCGTACCGGAAATCAGAATCAAACGAGCTTTTACCATTCTATTCTACATGAGATTTCTATTCTCGTTAAGCTCATCTTAGGACTAGGTAAAATAAAAGAATAATTCTATTAAGAAAATAATTAATAATTATTTTATGAGTAAATATATATGTAAATTATACTTAAATTATAAAATACGAAAGCAAGTGATTTTTTAAGGTGTTAATAATTCAAATTGTATTCCAACTACTATAATACAAATATTCTTTTTCCTAAGAAAATAATGTTATTTCAAAACCCTAATTTCTATAGTTTCATATGTAAATTACATAACTAATTACTAAACACTCGAGTCACGTCCCTAGAAGAGTTAAAATTATATTAATTACTCAAATAAAATGTCAACTTTAAGATACAAAAGTTTTTGAACACGTTAAGTGAACTATATTTTATTAATATTTTTCTAAGTAATATATATATATATATATATATAATATATATATATATATATGTGTGTGTGTGTGTGTGTGTGTGTGTATTTCACAAAAATCCATTTTCTGTCACCAACGAGTCATCGAGTCAAACACTTGTTACCAAGTGTGCGAATGAAATAGTTAAAATCTCACATTACATGTAGGAGAAATTACTTAGACATAAGTTTTCTGGATTATGTTAGGGCGAACTTAGTTTGGATTTTTCCCTAGCAGTTGAGATACCTACAAATTTACACCCAACTTACATCATAGGAGAGTTTGACGACCCTATTTTTACTTATTTTTCTTTTGGGAGAGATTACATGCAAATTACTATTTTCTTTGACATATTTACTTGTCAATGATTTCATATGTTATATAAGTTTTTTACTAACCGTATGTAGTCCCCTGTTATCAGATCGTTAGTTTATTTCCCAAAGCAAGGTAATCATGATAGTACTATTGGTTTTGACTACCCCTACCCTGGTTAATTACCCTAACCTTGACTGGAGGTCTAAATGGGTGTATTATTAGCCTATTCACCCGTTCTTACGATAGGCATGGGTAGGGGCAATCTATACAATTATAGTGTGGCTTCAGTTGCATTGCTTATATATTATTTTAGTGTTGTATGATCGAAAATCAAATAATGGAAAGATTGGTGGTCCATTATAGTGTTTACTATCACTTTAGAACCTTTGAACTCACCAACTTTATGTTGAAATATTTTCATGCATGTTTTCTTAGGTATTTGAGATTTGCATCAAGTTAAGCTAGCTTGAGTCACATTGTATTTAGGGCCATTGATGTGTAACACCCGGTTATTTATTTATTTGAAGCCGACGAAGGAAGAAAAGAAATAAAGTACTAAGTCGAGGGACCAAACTCGCCAATGAAAGAAAGTTGGGTGAGTGGGGGTATATAAAGGGAGAGGGCAGCCCTTACCCGCTCCCCACACTCATATTTTAGCCAAACAGAGAGGAGAAGAGAGGAAGGAAGAAAAGAGGAAGAAGTGTTGGTTCAGGTTGGTTCGAGTGGCCAAAATCGTTGAGAAGCGAGTCAAATCGAAGCTCTTCTCGTTGTGGTCGTTTGTCTGAGTTCTAGGACCCCTCCTTTAAAATTTTTTGAATGATTTAGGGCTGGAACACATCTGAAAATTGGGTTTTTGAGTGTGTATGTGTGTGACCTATTTGTGTATGTGTGTGTGTATGTTGCGTTTGAGCTTTGTTTGTGAGCTTGTGTGTGCTTGACTAGTGTTGTGGTATGCATCCCTAAGGTATAGGATGGCCAGTTTGGCATAGAATGGGTTTAGATGAGCTTGGAGGTCGAAAATGGCAGATTGGGTTCAGGATGAACTGCATTCTGCATCAGTTAGGGCTAGGTGACCCAATGGAGGCCATACGGCCGAATGAGGTGCGCTTGGGGTCCATTCGCACGACTGAGAGTTCATTCGCACGATTGGGGCCAGTCGCATGGGGAGTCATGCAACTGAGGGTCTAGTCGCATAAGAGCTCATCCACATTAGTTCCATTCGCATGAGGTCCATCCGCATTAAGTTCATTCGCATGATTGGGTGTTCATTCGCATGAGTGTTCATCCGCATTGGTCCATTCACATGATGCTCAGTCGCATGGAGGCCATGCGACTGAAGGGTGTCCATACACCCAAATAGGGATGTTACACCCGAGGAGAAGTGTAGTTTAACTTCTGACCTTCGGGGGAAAGTGCAGATGTAAGTTTTGAGGTTTCCGTAAGTTCATGTAAGATGACTGTTGAGGCCTTAGAGATCATGGTTGGGCATGATGACGATAATGATGTCGCATGATTATGCATGTTATGTATGTATAATGTTGCCCTGTATGATGTTGATGCCTGTGTATGTTATGTTCCTTGTTATGATGTATGTTTATCTTTCCTGTGGCTTTACGTGTTATGTTAATGAATGAAATGAAAGTAGTATGTAACGTAAAGTGAAAGATAAAGAAAAGAGGAACATGAAGTAAGAATGAATGCATTAACGAATGATGAAAGTAAAGAAAGTCTTGCAAGCATAGTATGTCAGGACATGCCATTAAAAGGTGTTAGCCCAAAGGTGTGCGGTTCGCTACCCCGGGAGGATGCACATCGGGGTCTTTCTTTGTGATTGACCATTTGTATAGCCCCATTGCTGCATACCCTAGGTACTGCGATTAGAGGTGTGATGCACGTTATAGCTGGTCTATGATAGACCTAGGTCCAGTACCAGGAATAGCTGCGTATTACACATAACAATGGTACACCTAAACTCTACCCTAGGTACTGTGACCAGAGGTGCGATGCACCGTTATAGCTGGTCTATGTTTGACCTAGGTCTAGTATCAGAGAATAACTGGGTAAATTTTATGGTGGAAGGAAAAGAAAGAAATAATGATGAAAGAATAAAAGCATGAAAGATTAAAGAAGATAATAATAATATTATCTATGTGTACGTATGATGTTTGATCGCATAAAAGTAAAGAACGGTTTTAACGAAAGAAAAGTATGTTTTATTTTATAAATCTAGAACTTACTCAGCAACGCTGACTTTGATGTGTTTCGAGTTGGCAGGTAACGATTGTTGAGGATGGCACGGGGTGGCTACTCAGCTCTTTTGGGATGACATCCATTTACTTAATGCTTTTGTGATGTAATGCAATAATATATTTGTAACTAATCGACGTTGTATTATTTGGCAAAAGTTTTTATAATGGAATGAGATGTCATTTTGAATGTTTTTGCTGCAATATTTTCATAAGGCAAACATAATTATATGTTTTACGTGTGATGAGGATCCACTGTAAGTGTCCCAGGAACGGGGCCTTACATGATGATGTTCGGGACATTTATTGATGTATTTGTCATGTTTTGAAAACAATTACATTTGGTCTATTGTTTCTACAATTCAACTTTGAAAACATTTATGTATTTTTAGACTTATTTGCAATGTATGTTTACTAAAACATGTAGTTTTCGATCAGTGAATGTGATTCCATGATGTTCATGCCCCGCGAAAAGCCACCATGGTTGAATAGCCAATTTTAACATGCCAAACAGTATTGATATTGTCCCTTGGTTATTCCTACATATGTGTATGAATTTATTCATGTTTAGGAACCCAAGCCATGGTTAACTTGAGTACATTGTTTTTCTCTTAATATGATACAGATTTTATTTTCATATCTTTTTTTATCTTTGAAGACAGAATCTTCAAGAATATCAAGTTTAAATTGTGTAGTTTTTATTTCCACATTTGAATTGGTTTGATCAGATTAGTAACCATTTTCTTGAAGTTGGTTTGAATTGAGGGATGGTTGTTTTCATTAACATGTAAAGATTTCTTATTTTTATTTTCTTTATGCAAATAAGTTTTTATTTGGACATTGGTTTTATCAATAAAAGAACTTAATTGATCTGAATTGCTTTTGAATTTGGCATTTAGAAAGAATTGTTTTCAAGTATTTGAAATTTAATTGTTAAATCTTTGTTTGCTTGTTAGTTGATGCTAATGATGACAATTTATAGCCTTATGATTTGGCTTGCCACAAACATAACAACACATATTATAATACATAATTTGTTCTCATGTCATTCTTAAAAACTTTTGAT
Source organism: Flaveria trinervia (assembly GCA_025506515.1). Taxonomy (NCBI): domain Eukaryota; kingdom Viridiplantae; phylum Streptophyta; class Magnoliopsida; order Asterales; family Asteraceae; genus Flaveria; species Flaveria trinervia. The sequence goes on from CM046456.1 coordinate 50,025,133, forward strand.
GATAATTTCCATAGTTATCATATAAGCTAGCTTTAGTATTTCTTTGGCCTAGAGATTACTTAAAGTCTCTAGATTATCTTTTTCATTATGAGTTTTTGTAGATGATCTAGGAAGATTTGAGGTAAGGTTCCTAACAGTTGATTCATTTTTCAAGCTGATAAGGCATGAACTGTAGCTTTAACCTTTTGATGTAAAGGTACTGGAATATGACAAGTGTCCTTGATATTTGATCTGCAAGCATCATGTTTCATACAGTAGTAGAAGACTTATTTTCAAATTAGATTGCATTTTTTTCTTTAAAGAAATTACTTCCTTATCTATGTTGCCGTTTGAAACAAATCTGTTTTTAAAATCAATTTTCATGTTAGAAGCTAATATTGTGCCACGTTTCATTTCATTGTATTTCAAATCAATTTTCAAATGTAATTTTCATTGTTTGTTAAACAAATTTAGAAATCATTTGTAGAAAAAAAAACATCTGAGATCTCATTTGTCACACCCCAACCTTGACGGTGGATCGTCGAGATATGATGGTTAAGATTGTTCATAACCACATAACGCTATCTTTAAACGAAAATAATAATATTATAAGTTTCACATGTAAATACAATCATATGTCTCAAACATGAAATAGTTTCAAACAAACGAAACATAACATAATCATTTTATTCTTTTAACTAGGTCCAAATCCTAGTTTATTGCAAGCTTCAAAAGTTGACTTCAAACATGTGCGTTTCCTGAAACATATTAAAAATAAAGGGTCAACTATAAAGTTAGAGAGTTTTCAAGGGTTTTATATACATAAAATATCAAAGGTTACAAGTAGCAATTCATGTCATAGGTTATGAGTTAAGCAAGTTTATAGAACACATATAACTACAATCAAACCTCGACTTAATTACAAGTTTATATGTTTGGCTAAGTGTACTTGGTTCCCATGATGAACAAGTCATACGTCATCGGGAGCCGACAATACATCGGCTTTAGCACCAAATAGGTTTGTCAGGCCCTAAGATCTAAGACGTCGCCAAGCTAGCAATAGTTAATGATTGTAAACAAAACATGTATCTTATATAAGACTTACAATAACACAAATAACCATGACAAGTAAAAGTATGAATTGCAAGTGCTTTACAAGATTTATACATTTACAAGTGTATGGTGATATGATTAACATATTTCACCCCAAAACGGTGTGAAATAATATAAAAAGGGGCAAGTAAACTCACTTGACATATATGTGTTTAAGATTATAATAAGGATTAAATGACTTCCCAATGAATTCCTTTATAAGGTACCTAAACGTATATAATTACAAGTTTAAGTTTAATAATATGATTAACGTTTAAACGCGATCTAGGGTTTCAATAAGAATTTGGGGGTTTTTTATAAATAAGGTCATTTGTCAAACTTATAAATATATTTTAATACAATGAGGGAACTTAATTAATCCTTTTATAATGATTAAATTAAATCCTCATAATGATTTAATTATAAAATGTAAATATTTTTTTAAATTAACATAATTAATCCAAAATTAAAGATAACGTAATGACTAGTAATAATTTAGTGATTTCAACTATTTAAAGTTTCTTTTTATTAAAATAAACTAATTATAACATTTCTTAATAATATTTTATATAAAAATTGTTAGGGTGTTTAAAGAAATAAATTAACATAAAATAATTAGATAACTTCTAAAATAAACAAAATTTATAAAACTGATTTTTATAATTTTTAGAAATTTTATATAATTTTTTAAAGGCTAGAAAGCCCTAAAAAGATAAGTGAGGTTGCCCGGGTTCGAACCCGGGACCTCAAGGTTGTGATTAGTTCTAGTAACTAGTAGACCACGGGCCGTAGCTATGGTATCTTCTGGTTTCAAAATGATAAAAACACATTTTCAAAAGAACCCAATTCCTGCCAAGAACCCTATATCGACCGTATCCAAATTGAAATTCAAAAAAACGTTATGAATCCAATTAAGTTTGGGGCTTTTGTTTCCCCCATAAAATCGAGTTTGTATATGCATTCAATTTACCCGATTGAAAAGAATTTGATGCGCACGTAAAAGCAATAGGTCGTGGCCATGTACAGATCGAATTGATGCTCAAATGGAGATGATAGACGAATTTGTTTCACAGGAAGCTTTTAATGGTCTTGATACGGGAAGCCCTCTGTCAATTTCTGTTTAGGACGCTTGGAAGGTAGGTGTTGATTAGGTTGCAGGTTCGCGACCAAGAGAGGATCAAAGGTATGGATTTTGTGCGTTTGAGGAGAACTTGGAAATGGTAATCGATCAAAGATAGATAGAAGATCGATTAGGTTTACTTAATTCGATTATTATGGAGTTTTAATGTTCGAACGGCTCTAAGGTTTAAAGCTTTGGTTACTTGAGTTCAATCGTCGATTTACTGGCTTAAATCTCAATTAAAGCATATTAAAGGTTTGAATCTTGTTCTTGAACCAGTTGATAAAGATTAGAATTCGATTATTAGATGTTTTATCCACAATTGGGGCCTCACCGGAGCTCGGCCGGTGGCGGCCGGAGTTCACCTGAGAAACGGGGAGAGAGAAAAAGAAAAGGGTTTGAGTTTTTGGAATTTTACACAAATGGTCCCTGCGGTTTGATTTTTAATATTTTATGCCCAAAATTCCCTTGTAAGTTTTTAAAATAACAAACTAACCCCCCTAACTTAAATATTTTAAGTTTTAACATTTTTAGTTCAAGAAATTTTATAAATTGTTATTATTGTTATTATTATTATTATTATTAATACTTTACTATTATTGTTACCATTACTTAAGTTGTTATTATTGTTAATTTTATTATAAAAATATTATTATTACTAACATTATTATTATTATATTATTATTATTATCATTAATTGTATTATTATTATTAATAGTATTATTATTAATATTATTGTTATTATTATTAAGATTGCTATTAATAGTATTATTATTATAATTATTATCTTTGTTATTATTATTACAATTATTATTATTATTATGTTTCAATTTAATAGCTAGGTTATTACCCTTACATTAAAACTTAACGCAAACCAAGAATTAAACATAAGTAACTCATATGTTTCATAAATGTCAACAATGGTCCTTACAAGAATTAAACAAAGTTAACTTTTAGTTAACATAAATACGAGATGTTACAGTCTCCCCCACTTATAAGAATTTCGTCCCGAAATTAAGAATGAAACTATACGAACAAGTGCGGACACTTCTTCTTCATATGTTCTTCACGTTCCCAAGTGAACTCAGCTCCATTCTTATTCTCCCAACGAACCTTGACAATTGGGGTAGTTATGGTTCTAATTTTCTTCATAATGCGATCCATAATCTCAATAGGTTTCTCAACAAAGTGCAATGACTCGTTGATCTAGATGTCTTCCAACGGAACATGTAGACTTTCATCAGCCAAACACTTTTTCGAATTTGAGACGTGAAACATAGGATGAACCCCCTAAGGTCGGAAGGTAGTTCTAGTTTGTATGCCACTTTCCTAACCCTTTTGAGGATCTTGTAAGGTCCTACAAATCTTGGAGCTAGTTTACCCTTCTTTCCAAAGCTAACAACGCCCTTCCACGGTGAGACCTTAAGAAGAACCATGTCCCCAACTGAGAATTCCAATGGCTTACGTCGCTTATCAGCATAGCTCTTTTGTCCACTTCTTGCCACTTCAAGGTTCTTACGAATTATAGTGACTTTATCGGTCGTTTCTTGTATAAGTTCAGGACCAGTGATGAAGTTCTCACCAATGTTGGTCTAGCAGATCAGTGAACAACATTTATGATCATAAAGTGCTTCGAATGGTGCCATCTTGATACTCGAGTGGTAACTATTCTTACACAAAAATTCTGCGAGCGGTAAATGCGTATCCCAATCACCACCAAAGCCAAGGACATAAAGGCGTAGCAAATCCTCCAAGGTTTGGATGGTTCGCTCGGTTTGACCATCAGTTTGAGGATGGTAAGCCGTTCTTAGATCCAGTTAAGTACCCAAGAGTTCTTGCATAGATGACTAAAAGTGCAAAGTGAAACAAGCGCCTCGGTCGGATATGATGTGAAGAGGTACCCCATGACGACTTACAATTTCATCAACGTATATACAAGCCAACCTTGATGTCTTGTAAATGTCACGTATGGGTATAAAATTTGCTGATTTGGTCAATCGGTCAACGATCACCCATATGCTATTATGTCCACAGGAGGTTCGAGGTAGTTTGGTTATGAAGTCCATGGATATATGTTCCCATTTCCACATAGGAATCTCGGGTTGTTCAAGTAATCCACTTGGACGTTGATGTTTGGCTTTAACCTTCATACACGTGAGGCACTTAACTACATATGTCACTATGTCTTTCTTCATTCCAGGCCACCAATATTGACCACACACGTCCATATACATCTTATTGGAGCCAGGATGAATAGAATAACGAGTTTGATGAGCTTCGTTCATGATAAAGGTACAAAGAATTACTACGATTTGGAACCCAAATTTGATTTGCGAAATACATCAACCCATTAGGTTTCGTTTCCAATTGAGTTAAAAGGTTATGCTCCAGCTCATCCTTCATTCTCCGTTCTTGTTGAACCGCTTGTTGAGCCTCTAGGATACTAGACTTGATGTCACTATCTATTCTCAAGTTTTGTAGGAGTACGGTAGTCTTGTTGACATCTAGTCGGATCTCAGTACCGAACTCTCCCAAAGTGTCAAACCATTGACGTCGATCGTGAATTTCTTGGAATGAGATCATCTTGTTGTGAATCTTTCGGCTTAGTGTATCGGCTAAAAATTTTGCCTTACCAGGATGGTAACGAATGTCACAGTGGTAATCATTAATCAATCCACCCAACGACGTTGTCTCATATTGAGATCTTTTTGATTAAAAACGTGTTGAAGGCTGCAAGATCAGTTTTGTCACTTGACACTTGGTTTTTTTCTCAAACTCACTTATGTTACACTCAAATTAGATGAAGCAAAGTCTATTCTAAGAGTTGATAGTAATATAATAAGTAACAAAGAACACAAATATAATTTTCAAGGTACTTGAATATATTGCTTCTCAACTCAAAGTGATACAAGACTCTTACAAGCATGATGTTATGAGTTACAATGAGAAACTATATATAATACTACCTACAGCCGTATATACTTTGATACCAGCTGGAATCCTCTAACTAAAGCAAATACTACAAAGCTATAGTTTAAGGTATGTTAGATAAAGTCTTATTTAAGATATGGTAGTCATGACATGTCCATGACTTACCTTTTGTCACCAACTAAAGTTGGTAACTTGTACTAACATAAAAAGGTGAATAGTGAAATAAAGTATGGTCAAATACATGGCCTTTTGGGAAAATGCTATGCAGTATCATAGGTCTACCGCAGAGTGTCAGAGACTATACTTATGTCCATTGGTTCATAGAAGTATCTTCCGAAGGTTAAATGGCTTTGGAAGAACAAGTACTTCCGAAGCCACTTATACTTCAGAAGAGGCTACTTTTTCTGAGGCTTGATGGACTTCTTCTTTTCTTCATACTTCGAAAGTTCACATCTGTTCTATTCTTCTGAGACTTGATCTTCGGAAATGAGCACTTTGTCTTCAAAAGTAGAGTTTGTATCCGAAAGTAAAACTGTTACATTGTCTTCGGAAGAACTCTATTTCCTTCAGAAGTCCCATACTTAGCTTCGGAAGTCCTTTGTAAGTTGCACCAAAACCTGTCTAAGTGATTTGGTTTTGCTTGCACCAGCCTTCCTCTTGATCCACAAACTCCCCCTAGGCTGATGCTACCAAAACCTCACTTGTTTCTGCTTCACAAAGCTTTCAGCACCAAGCAAAGCAGATATTTATCTGTTTCTTTGTTCTTCCCAGAAGTGGTGCTAAGAAGCTTGTACAAATCATTAGTTGATAGGAACTCCAGTCTGTCACTGTAAATGATATGTACCTCTGTTAGGTCCCTCTGAAAAGATTTAGTTGATGAGAACTGTAGTCATACTCCTATCTAACTATAGGTTCCAATTCAGGGCCTTCCACCATCTGTAGAAAAGTAGTGCTTTTGGCAGCTGACCTTTCCTTGTCTCTTTTCTCTCTCAGCTTTAACTCTTCTTCAATTTTTGCCTTTGTGGTAAGCTCAGCAAGATGAAGGCTGCTTAGATGACTTCTGATATGAGCAACAATTTCAAAGTTGGAGAGATTGGAGAATGGTTTCTCTGCTAACTCAACAATGTCAAATATACTAGAGTGTACCAGAGAGGAGGCATTCAGCCTGGTACTTTCTCCATTCTCTCTCTCCATAACAAAGTTATGAGAGGCTTCATCAAACCTCCACTGGATGATTTTCTTTCTAGGAACAAGAGGCTGACTAGGAATCTTGTCCCCTTTCTTTGTGTCCAGCAAAGTCACTAGCTTTCTTTTTAGTTTCTTCTCTTCATCGTTTAAGGAGTCAGAGTTGAAACCAAGAAGTCTAACAACATGGTCCAGTGTTCCTCTGGGAAAATCAAAAAATTGATCTCTTGTGAAGGAACATGAAGATCCATCAACATAAGTTAGTTTGACAGAGTCTTCTTCACAAGAGATGTCATTTAGGGTTGTGTAGTTTGAGAGCTTTGTCTTGATTGCCTTGAATTCCTCTAGGAAGAGATGTTTAGAAGGCTGAGGGGATGGTTTGGAAGGTCGTTGGGTAGGTTGTGGTGTAGTGGGTCTAGAAAGTGTTTTGGGTTGAAAGATGGGTAGTTTGGTTAGTTGAGGTGAGGAAGTGGATATGTATGGTGGTGTAGGTTCAGGTGTGTAGGTTCAGTTTTAATGGTGAATGGTGAGGGAATTGGCTCAGGCTGGGGTTGAGTGGTGGCTTGAAGATCATCCCCTGTACCCTTCTATACATCTCTTTCTTTTTTCCCAAACGAATGTTAGCCTTGATTTCACTGACAATTCGCTAGAGTGTCTTTTCAGACATGGGTCTCACCTGCCTACCAGAGAAGCTGTGAGCCCGGAGATAGTCTTTCATCTAGGCTTTCTCACCTAGCTTCTTGGTCGCAGTGACCCTAGCTTCTTCATCCTTATTCTTCTTCTCCTTCAACTTCTCTCTTGCAGTTTTCTTTCTCTCCTTCTCCAGTAGATCCTGCTCTTTGTTGAAGAGCCATAGGATCAGCTCATCATTGTGTGGAGATAGTTCTTGAAGAGAGAAACCTCAAGAGGTTAGGAAAGATCCCTTCCCCCTGGAGCTGCATGTCAGCTTCCTTCTTTTCTTTTTCTTTTTCTTCCTCTAAGGCCAACCATGTTGCTTCCTTCTATTGTTCATTCTGCAGCCTGGTTGCCTTTTCTAGCTCTACCAACTCCTCTAATGGTAGAAGGAGTATGTCTTCATCAACAACTCCAAGCTTGATGAGATGATCAATGATCTCTACACTCTTCTTATTGCTAATTGCCTCCTGGTTGGTTGCAGCTGCTTTGAAACTATTAGCTAACAGCTTACCAGTTGGAAGTCCGCCTTTTCTTTTAAGCATTTCAATCCTTTCCTCCTCCTAAAGCTCTTCTGCAGTAATTTTCTTCTTTCCTTTATCATCCTTTGAAGTGCTTGACTTTGGTGGTTCTTAGAGAGAGGATTCAGATTGTGAGAGCGGTGGTGAAGGTGTCTGGGCTAGAGGTTGATTGGGAAAGTCCTCACTATTCACCTCAGATGCCATCTCTAGAATTGCATCTGTGATGATTAGATCCTCAGACAGTGAGAACAATCCTTCCGCAGGTTCCATTTCAGCTTCAGAAAGCTCAGCTTGTTCTTCTGAGGCTTTAACTTCAGCTTTGGAAGTTTGAGGGAGTGTAGTTTCTGTCCCAACTATTTCAGTTACTGGGCCATCAGTCCTCATTTCCCCTTCAAATGGAATCTTAGGTTCCATTTGGACCTTAGGTTGACCAACTTCTTCTATAGTGGTAGAAGGTGCATATAATCTCTGAAGCTCTTCAGCTCCATGTACATCATAGCTGCATCAAGGCTAGGTTGATCTAGATAGGATCTCAAAAGAAACTTGGAGAAGAGTCTATAGGGATCTCTGAGCATCCTTGGGTCAATTTGCAGTACGACTTGAGATGGCTCAGAAAGGTAGTTGCAATCGGAGCCAAAAATTTTGAAGTTGAAGTCTGGCTCAGTGGTTCCTCAGGTGTTTGTCTCTGAACACTCTCCCCTTTTTGGTAGCATCATCTTGAGAGCTAGATGAGCTAGAGGAAGAAGTCAAGGAGACCTGAATGGATACATGCGTAACAGATCTCTCAATCTATTTCTCAGTTAGTTAAGCCTTGAGATTATCAATCTCAAGTTGCTGAGTGGCGGACCTATCCTCTAAAGTCCTAACTTTGGATTCAAGGTTTGAAACTTTAGAAAGCAGTCTTGTATAATAAGTTGCAGTCTTCCCTCATATTCTTTTGAAGAATCACGGGGAGATGAGGTAACATACCTAGTAGTTCAGCCTCACCACCAAATGTGGTTTCTTGGCACCCTGGTTTCCCTTGCTTTATAATGTCTCTTTCAGAGTGATCAAAAGGCATGGTTACCGTAGATTCAGTTTCAGAAATGTTACTACTGTCCAGAAGGTCCATTGAGGCATTTTCTATAGTGGCAGTTGAATCTTCATGAGTCCCCTCCACATTAGTAGGACTCACCTCAGTAAAGGTTTGCTCATGGGGATAGAGATAAGAGGTCTATCTAGACTCTGTTGATCTTGGAGAGTGTTGTAGATCAACTTCATTTCCATGAAGAGACGTAATCTCTTCATCAGTTTTAAAAAGAAGGGCGGTGAAGGATAGAGAAGGTAAACCTACTGACCCGGGACCTTGATCAATGTCTACAAGCATTGAGCCTTTGGTGGGGATGTCCCTTTATGTTGCTTAAAGGAGTATAGATACCCACCTTAAGGACTTTCAGTCTGGGTAGTGGGCTCATGGGTTTGAGACTAGGAGACTCAAGACCCATATTGAGGTCAATAGTGAAGGATGGTGAGACCTTAGACTGAGTGGGAGCCCAATGTTCCACTCTAGCCTTTTTGGATTGAAGAGGAGGAGCTTATTCAATCAGAGTAGATTGAACAAGGGTTCTTTTGGGGCGTCTTTAAGTGATGGTGATGGGGTGAGAAGGTAAAGTTAGCAGTGTGGGGGCAGTTGCTGGTGTGGGTTCATCACCTGTGGGGTGGACAGGGATGTCACCAAGAGCTATTTGCTCAGTCATACCTGGAAGCAGAGGAGTGTACCTTCGAGTGAAGTTGGTGGATACCTTCTTTAGAGTTTTGAAGATGGTTAGCCTCATTTGACGGACAGGTAGAGTGGCTGCATAGACAAGCCAACTCTGGTCCATCTCATAGTTGATAATGTGTTGGAGAAATCTGGGATACATTAAGAATGTTTCCCTTTGGAGATTTCCTATGAGATTTGTCAACACAAATCTTGAATAGTTGAATTAGAGGCCTCTCACCATTTCATGAAATAGGCACCCTAGTTCTAATGGAATTTGATCCCATCCCCCATATTTGTTTGACAGATAGTGAAGAACAACATGTAGCAGGAACTTCCAGTTGTATGAGAAGTTGAATTTGTAGACAATTGACCTGCTGATTTCTCCACCATATCCCATTTGAATATAAGTGTTGTCCAAATCTGCTTTGGGGAATTCTGTGGGTGCCACATCATGAAGCTCGAGATGCTCCCTGATGAGTTGTTTAGTAATGACCAACTCCTGGCCACAAATGCTCGATCGAATTACACGAATCCTATTTAGGGTTTCAATCTGTCTGTTATCCCAAAATTCAGCCATGTGATTGGAGTACATAATGGGATTAACAGTTAGGGTAGTGTAATAGGATGATTGGGTAAGAAAGGAGATGATTTCATTGACGTCGGCATCTCTTGAGGATTCAAGAAGTACGTCTTGATTGTGTTGAGGGTTAAGTGCCATTTATAAAAGGTGAAGGTGGATGAGTTTGAGCTTGGGTAAATTAGGAAGGAAGAATGCTTTTAGGGTAGTAAAAATATGGTAAGAAGATGAAAGTGAATAGTCGGAATTATTTAAAGGAGGTTGAAATGGTGGTAGAGGTGTTTGGATAAGGTGATTAGATGTTTTAGTGGATGATGTGACAGAGGCGGTAAGGTTTAGTTCAGTTAAATAATCCGAAATCATTAACAAAATCTTTACTTTTTACAGTGTGGGGCCCAAAAGATTTTCGTTACACAGTAAAGTTTCTCTTCCGAATATAAGGCATTTCCGAAGGTAATTTGTCTTCCGAAGGCAATTACTACTTCTGAAGGTAAAGAGTTACTTCCGAGAGTAAAGATTGCTTTCCGAATGGAGAGTATTACAAGCTTCGGAAGTAGATCTGATATGTAATCAATCGCCTCTTCCGAGACTAAAAACTCTTCCGAGAAGGAAATTATCCTCGGAGGAATTTTGCTTCGGAAGATATGTAAAATATCTTTCGAAGGCTAATTCCTCTTTGGGAAAATTTATACTTGGTAAAAAAAATTTCAAAGAGAGAAACTTTTTGTAACAGGGCTTAGATTGTATTAACATAAGACATTACATATTAAAAGGTATTCAAAAGAGATGAACTAATCAATGTTTATCATCCCAATAGCTGTAATGAGATACTTAAATCTCTGTTCATCAAAAGCTTTGGTGAACAAGTCAGCATATTGTTCATTTGAATCAACTTTGATTAGTTTAATCAAATTCTTCTCATGAATATCTCTAATGAAATGATACCTGATATCAATATGCTTTGTCTTGGAGTGCTTCATAGGATTTTCAATGATAAAGATAGCACTGTTGTTGTCAATGTGGATAGGAGTGTTCATAAAGTTGAATCTGTTAGGATCTGGTATTTGAACAAAACACCAACGGATTAACGTGTAAACCAGACCAAATAGTGCGGAATCCTATTTGATTGGCAATCCAATCAGTAAGAAAACACGTAGACATAATAATGTATTGAATCTAACGTCAAGAATCGATTAGGAATCAATCTACAGCGTTCTATGAACTTGGAGTACGAACTTAGAGGCTTCTGGACGGCTAGGGTACGTTTGTAGCGAAGTGGATTCAATGCTTATGTTTTTCCACGAATTAAGTGGTATTTATAGGTTAGGGTTGCTCATTTGGGCAACTAAACCATTAACATGGTTCAGTCGTGCGATTGAGTCATACGGTTGGTCTATTCGCCCGACTGAGTGTTCAGTCATGCAACTGAGCCAATCTTATGTGACAGTCATATGACTGATCCAGTCTCCTGGTTTAGTCCTGAGACTGAGTCATTCGCATGAAGTTATTCATGCGTATGGTCCATTAGCATGGACCATTCGCATGATAACTTCATGTTGTTAAGTTTGAATGTATTAAATATCATAATGTTATTTATATTAATTCAATCAACCACAAACCTATATAATCAAGTCAATATGCGTTAAACAACTCATTAAAGAAATATTAAACAATACAAATCACAATCAAATATTCTCATTTCATTAAGTACCCAATATTACATAAGTGCAAGATATTCAAGACATATTACATTGAGATCAGGATCTAGGTACATATATGTATCAACAAACTCCCCTTGGACCTAGATCTATCTATTGTCTAACATCTTTCATAATTTCCTCAAACTTCTTATACTTAGCTTCTCTAGTGACTCCTGTATTTATCTCAAAAGCAAAACAGAGTCGTATCACCTTCTGGAATTGTAAAGCTTGTACAATATCTTATGAGTCATAGAACAGTGGCCACTTGTATAAAGTATAAACATCTTTTGCTGTCAAGTTGGTGAGCCACATTAGGTCAAACACCCTTATGGATTCCATTATACCATTTCTGTTCAAGACTATCACGGCCTCTCCCGTTCTCCAATCGTAGTATTACCATTTGAAGTGTGGAGTGAAGTCCTATGGCATCTCATGTAGTGGGATCTTTGACATTGTACATGGTGGACTCCTCTTCAACACTACTTTTGGTTTGCCAGTTATGGCATTAACCTTAGATCATTTGATGTACCTCATTGGTTGTTGAGGTTTGAAGTTGACCCATCTGGTGTGGTACTCCTCTTTAGAGCTGCTTCAAACCAGCTTGACATCTTACGAGGGTCAGCATATAGAAATTTTAACTTTGCTAACTGATTAAGCTCAAAACCTAGAAGAGTCTTCAGATTGTGTGGGAATCTGAAGTACTCAATTCCCTTCTCATGTTTAACTGCGTAAACGTTGAGGTCTTCAAAATGTGCCCACGCTATGATCCTGCCTGCTACCTTTTGATGTTTCTTGACCTTATACAGCTTAGTGTAGACAGTTGATGTTGTAGTGTTGCGTTAGGCTCTTATCTCTTCAAAACACGCTGTCCATTCAGCATTTTTGATGTTGACTTTAGCATCTGAGGCTTGGGCCTTCTCCTTATCCTTTTCTGACTCTTGCTCCATTTTATCCATAGTCTCAAAAGTGTCACTGACAAGAGCCTCCCAGATTGGGAATGACATTTCCCTCGTTGTCAGTGTACTCTGGATAATGTTGTACAGTGACATCTTCAATCTCGATCTCATCGACATCCTGAAGCTCATCGTCACTTTCTACGTGCACTGTAGGAGTGTCTTTCACAATCTCTTCAGCATTCAGCTTGAACATTTCGGCTATTTGCTCGTCAGTGAGATTGTGAATGATTTCTCCTTCTTTAGGAGTATACATTACCGATCTCCTCACAATACCCTGCAGATCAAGAATGAACATGAGTTGAGTCTTGACCTATTGGACGGGAGCAGTATCATATTCATCTCTCTAGTTTGGATTTGCTTGATTTAGACATTCAAGACAACAATCATTAGTAATAATCAAGATAGAAACGTTGACAGTAAATATAAACATTCATTACATTAACTTGATACATGATTCAAATACATATGATTTAAATAACAAAAACATCTAAGCATTACTCTTGTCCTGGATCATATGTTCTTCTGCTGACGGGGTGGATGTGGTGGCACCTTGATCTTGTGCTCTTTTAGTCCTCCTTTCACTCGCAGGTGTGGCACCCACAGCAGGTGTGTGGTCTTCATCATCATCAACCTCATCATCTCCAGCATCCCCAACAACATCAGTATCATCATCACCATCATCATCCTCGTCATCACTGTCATCATCACTGTCATCTCCATCCCCTTCCTTGATCTCTAGGGGCTCTTGCTTGGATCCCTTAAGACGCAGCATAATGGTCTTGTTGGTGGTCTCCAAACTCATCATTTTTGCTGATTGGACATGCTGCTCCCGAAGTTAGGACATCTCTACACGCTAAGCATCCATCAGCTGGGCCTGCTGAGATATCTGTAGAGATTGGGCAGCAGTAACGTCTACTAGCTGACGTATCTGAGCAGTTTTGTCTTCGTTTGCAGCCAACAGGCTCAGCACCATACCGTTAAGTGCGGATTGCTGTTCCTCTACCCCACTGGGAGGCAGAGGTGATCCTTATGTGTAGGAAGGGTATGATGGTGGTACAGCATGGTGGCTAGTGGTGGTGGTGGCAATGGTGTAGATTGGGGGTGGTATATGTATAACAGGTGGAGGTATGGCGGTAGTAGTGGAGGGTGGAGGTGTGGTAGTGATGGTGGGTGGTATGGTATTGGTGGTAGAGGGTGTGGTAGAAGTGGTGGTAGCTGTGGTGGTGGCTGTGGTGGTAGGTGGAGTGGTGGTGGTAGGTGTAGTGGTGGTGATGGTAGTGATAAAGGCGAGTCTTCTCTTCTTACCCTTCATGCCGTGGGGCTGAGCCATCCTTTTCTTCCTCGATCCTGTCGAGGAGGATGTTCCCCCTAGAACACGGCTTGGCTGATCGGGAGCATATGTAGGATCAGTGTCAGCTTCTCCCGACCCGCCAGGGCGTTCACCAACCGCTCAGAGCCCTCGTTCTGTGGCAACGACTTTACTGCCCACAGTCCGAGTCAGAGGCTCCTCATCAGGTATGATATCCTGATGGAATCCAACAGTCTTTGCTCCATCATGGGCAGATGCCGAAGATGCTATCTCAGTAGTGGGGGCCTTAGTGTGTGGGCCCTGCATCTCCAGCATCACCGCTGTCATCGTCGTAGAAGTCATCCTCCGGGAGTTGTAGCTGCTCAACCTCTGAGTCACTGTCAACATGGCGCTATTTATGCTTGCCGGGCCATGCAACCCTCCTGGGCCAGATGCCCGAACAATCTCCTCACAGGGGGCTTAACTGCTTCCCCCTGTAGACCTTCATACGACCTAGTGTAGTGTCGTCCATCACATCAAGGATCACTGCATCCTCCTCCTCCTTTGGCAAGGAAGGGAGCTTCTGGTCAATAATCATCTGTATGATCGAGGGTACATGCAGAAGCCCTCCTTCCCTTTCCCCTCAATGTTCTCCACCAGGTAGGTGAAGATTATCCTTGAGAAGTTGAACGGGTGGTTCAGCACCAACGCTGCATACGCATTCTGGATCTGATATGAGAGCTCGTCAAACCCTCCCTTCCGAGACGCTATACATTCAGCAAACATGTGCGAGGTACTTGAACTGGGGGCACAGGTTGCTCTTGTTGAGCACCCCTGCATTGATGTCTCCAGAGTACTTAGCTCCTAAGAAACATCCTTGAACAGTAAGGGGTGTAATCGAGTGGGGCAATCAACATCATCCCCAAACTACAGCACCGTCCTAAGATCATCCTCAGTGATCTCTATGGCCTCCCCAAATATAGAACTCCTGATGTGATGAGGCTCTGAGGATCTATCAACTACTGCACCTTCCCAGAAGGCCTGCTGAATAGAGCGATATGGTGTACACGGAGTCGATATGGCATGGAAGATCCTCGATCTTCTTAGAAACATGATAATGCTAGAAAAGTCTGAAGCATTTCTGGATGTCAGATCCAGATGAGCACAAATGTTGTGCTTAGTGCTCATAGTCCACCGACTTGCCATGTGTTACACAATGAACATAAATGTTAGTATCCGTTGATGAATAATATCTTGAATCATTTGGACTTGAAATTCTTTCTGTTCTGTCGTGCGAATGAGACTGTGCGACTGAGATCTAGTTGTGCGAATGAGCGATGCGACTGAGATCTAGTCATGCGAATGACCTCATACGTACGACTTGAACATGCGAATGGGCTCATACGTATGTAACTCATTCGTGTATATCAGTCGTGCGACTGAACTCATACGCATGGTTAGTTGTGCGGTTTAGCCATTCGCACTACTCAGTCGTGCGACTAAAGTTCATCAATCTGTCAATTCGCATGATAGACTGCTGTTCAATTCAAATTCATGTTTTGACCTATTCTTATGATTAGACGTCGTGTTTTGGTTCACTGGACTCGCAATCATTCTATTTACCACCTAATAACATTAATTTCAATCATTTGCTTAGTTTGATTAGGTTATTTAGCCAAACAAGTCTCGATTCTTGGTTGGACCTAATTTGTTGATTTTGGAATTAGATTTAATGAAATATGAGTGGATTGCGCCGCATTATACCTGTATAATTAGTGGAAATCGTCAATACACAAGAATCAATGGTATAGTAGGCTCAAACAAAAATTGGGCAGAGTAACGACGTGTCGTGCGAATTAGGGCGAATTGGGGTGATGAATGACTGGGACCGACTACCCTACTATTTGTACTAGGGTTCCCTTCAGTCGTGCGACTGAGCCCAGTCGCACAATTTGTTCGTGCAACTGAAGATCAGTTGTCCGACTGGCACAGTCGGTCACCTTCAGTCGTGCGACTAGAGGTCAGTCGTACGACCGTGTCATTCGGTCACCTTCATTCATTCGATTCGCACATTTTAGGTGTCCAATCGTGTGAATTTAGTCGTACTGATGGTCCAATCGCACGTATGTCTCATACGTGTGGGTTAATCGTGCGATTGGGCACATTCGTATCCTTCAATCATACGACCGGTCCATGCTCATGATCCAGTCGTGCGAATGAGTCATACTCATAGTTTTTGACTTTAAGACCATTTTACATTTTACACGTCTTTTTGTTAAATTCTTTATGCCCAAGACACATAGAACATTGATGTGGTTAGTACGTGATGATCCAAGTCGGGTCATACCAAATAACAAGCTAAGCAAACACCAAATAATATTTAATTGATGATATGATCATACAATTAAATATATATATATATACACCAATTTAGAAAATGGGTTTTCTAAATAAGTTGCATATGAGATTGAACAATTTATATGGATATTTTAATTATAGATATTGTTTGCAATGTTATTTAAGTTACTTAAATAACATCAAATAATAAGAGAGTGTGTATGATTTATTCAATTAAAAGGTTAAATATATAAATAACTTATGTTAATGATTTGTTAATGTTTTTAATAAGGTTTTAAGTTTGGGAAAACCATTGTTAAATGGTGAATTCGGCCGCCCCCCCCCCTTTATAGGATTGGCTTGTTTATCTTTTCCTAGTTGTCTTGGTAAAACAACATACACAAGTCATTCACTCCTCTCCTCCTCTCTCTTACATGCAAAAAAACCCTCAAGAAAGAATAGGATTCTCTCATCTTGTTGAAGGTTTTCACGGCTGACACATCCAGCAGCTCTTGTTTCGGTTTTCTTTGGGTGTTAAACTCTTAGCAACAAGGTGTTTGTGATATAGCTTGGGGTATGCAAGCTTGAGAGGATGTTCTTTAGTGCCTTTAGTCGTTTCTTGGAGCTCATCCTCTTCATCTCTTCCTTTTGCAGCTGAAAAGGTAGTCCATGGCAGCCTCATTTATGGCTGTCCATGATATATGTTTGTGTTTTCTTGCTAGTCTTATTCACATAAAAAGGTCCTATGTTTATGGGTTTGTTTATAACTTTGTTAAATCAAGATGAAACCTGAAATTTCAGTTTATTAACTAAGTTATAATGCTTGTTTCTGCTGCGTTTTTCACTAAGTTTAAATGGTTAAACTATGTATCTAGTTCTAACAAACCCCAACATTTGCATCTAGAGCCGGTTATGTGGATAGCTAGCTTGTTTTGTCTTTGTTATTTTTCTTTTATGGGACTTTGAAACCCCTTTTAGGGGCTGCTATGTTCATGTTTTATGAATCCCCTACTTTCAAAGTTATATCACACATGCTTGTGATTAAACTTTGAAAGACATGTATGTTATATTTGTTGTTTGTTTGGGCATGATAAAACCTGAAATTTCAGTTTATGTTGGCTGAAATTTCGTGGGTTTTAATGGGGTTTCATTGTTGGTTTGGATGATATGTTCATTGTTCATTATGGTGCATAACCTAGCCCTTGACCTTATGTTGTTTGGATGTTTGTAATGGTTATATTTATTCATTCAATTGGGTTGTATAATCTTTTATTTGTGCTTAGTTTAAAGTGTAATTTATTTATTATTGGGCTGTAGTAAATAGATTAGGTACTTTTCATATTACTAGAAATCTTGTATTAGGACATAATGTCTTGTAATATGAAGATGTACATGTTAGAAGCACTAAGGAGGACACAAGAAACATGGAGCATTTGGATGCGGTTTCAAGTGGGAGGTTCATGGAACTTTTGTGATGTGTTTTGACCCTTAGGAATGTCCTATGGTCCACACTTGTGATGGAAAACAAGTGTGGCCACTTTAGATGCTATGGTTATGCACTTACATTGGTTGATTCATGGTTGTTTGATTATGGTAGTGGTTGATGACTTTACATATGATGTTTGCTTAACTATTCTTTCAATGATCATAAAAAACTATCTAAATGGGCTTTAATCATTAAAAGGTAATAAAAGGTTATTAAAATTGTTTAATGATTTCAAAGATTAAAAGGGGTTTTAATCAATGTACCATAAGGTATCTTGTTTTGAAAACATACAAATATGTAAACATAATGTTTTCTAAACTTGTATTATAATATCTCAATACCTTTTGTAAAATAAGATCAACACCGTCCTTTTACACAATACTTGAATCACTTGGGAACTCTTAGTGGGATAAAGGTCACCTAACCATTTTGAGGGAACTTGTGACTTGAGGTGAGAATGCTATATTCGTGGGATAAAGGTCACCTAACCGCTTATTTTGGCAAACTCACACGTGTGTGTAAGTAGGGTGTCTTGATTTGCAAACCATATCAAATGGATCACCTACGATATGGTTTCCAAATGGTGTTGATGGGATTAACATGCCGACTTTACATATGATGTTTCAAGTTGATCCCATACCTCTAGAAGTTGCAAATGGTTGCAATCGTCAATCGTTGACCACCTTATTAATTTAAATCGTGGGATAAAGATCACCTAACCACTATTTAAATGTAATGTTGGGTCTAGATTTTAATATGCAAATAACCTTAAAAGGTATTAATTATTAAAACAACAATATCGAAAGTACTTAAATTGATCTTTGTTAAATTTTGTAGATGGCCACCAATAATTATGATAATCATGATAATTCATCCACGTCCGCCCAATCTTTACGAGCGATTCTCCAAAAGGAACGTCTAAATCATAACAATTTTATCGATTGGTATCGGAACTTGAGAATCGTTCTCAAGCAAGAGAAACGATCATATGTTTTAGACGACCCTGTCCCCGATCAACCTAGTGAGGATGATGCGGATGCTATAATGATTGGATAAAGTACACGAGGACTCTGTCCAAGTGTCTTGCCTTATGTTGGCAAGTATGACTCCGGATCTCCAAAAGGAGTATGAGCATCTCGGAGCTTATGACATGATAACCCAACTGAAGGAAACGTTCCAACACAAGTGAGGTTGAGCGCTTCGAAACGGTTCGAGCGCTCCATGTATGTCATATGGACGACAACTAATCAGTTTCATCTTATGTACTTAAGATGAAAAGTCACATTGACCGCCTTGAAAGGATAAACTGTCCCGTCTCAAAGGATTTGGCCACGGATTTGATCCTCAATGGCCTTACCAAAAGGTTTGAGACGTTCGTGTTAAACTACAACATGAATGCTTTGGACAAAAGCATTGGTGAGCTTCACTCTATGCTCAAAACGGCCGAGGCAGCCATGGGTAAAAGGTTTTACCCGTTCTCACCATCCATGAAGGTGGGAACAAGAAAAGGCCTCATCCCACACCTAAGGCAAAGGTTGCCAAGGGTAAGGGACCCGTAATGGAAAAAGGGAAAGGGTGGCAAGGGTGCCACCCAAAGCACAGGAGAAGAGGAAAAAGGTTGCTTCTAATGACCCATGCTTCAAGTGTGGGGAGATTGGACATTGGGCAAGAAATTGTCCTGTCCATCTCCAAGAGTTGAAAGCAAAGAGGATGCGGGAAGACCTCAGGTACTATATACATGATCCATATGATTTAAACTTAATATCCTCTAACACATGGGTATTAGATACCGGATGTGGAACTCATATTTGCAATTTGTTGCAGGGGTTCAAAAGAAGTAGCAACTTCAATAAAGGGGATGTTAGCCTCTATATGGGCAATGGGGCTAAAGTTCAAGTTGAAGCCCGTGGTGACTACATCTTGAAACTTCCAAATGATTTGGAATTAATTTTGTACGATGTATTGTATGCTCCTAGTTTGACTAAGAACATTATTTCCGTAGCCTTAATAAAACATTTTGGATATGTATTATCATTTATTGGAAATGAAATCCATGTTACTTTGAATGACATTTTACTTTAAAGCTATTCCCATCAATGGTATCTATGAATTGGTTCGTGAAAATACATTGAATGATAGCTTATTATACCAAACTAGTACCAAGAAACTCAAATAGGATTGAGTAACACTTATCTTTGGCATTGCCCTCTTGGTCATATAAACAAGAAAAGAATACAAACATTACAAAAGAATGGTCTTTTAAAAATAAATGAATGTGATTCATTTGATGTATGTGAGTCTTGTTTACAAGGTAAAATGACCAAGGCACCTTTTAGTGGCAAATCCGAAAGGGCAAAGGATTTATTAGGTATCATACATTCGGATGTATGTGGTCCTTTTAAACCTATGACAAGGTACAACGAAAGATACTTCATTAACTTTACTGACGACTATCGTCGATATGGGTATGTGTACTTGTTAAGACACAAAGATGAAGCTTTTGAAATGTTCAAGATCTTTCAAAATGAAGTACAAAATAAACTCAATAAGTCAATTAAAATTCTCCACACCGATAGAGGAGGTGAATACCTGAATGATGCTTTTAGGGATCATCTTAGAAGTTGTGGGATTGTCTCACAACTATCTCCACGGGAACACCACAACATAATGGCATGTCCGAGCGGAGAAATCGAATTCTATTGGATATGGTTCGATCTATGATGGCTAGAAGCTCGTTACCTCTATCATTTTGGGGTTTTGCTTTGCTCTCTGCGGCCCGTATTTTGAATATGGCCCAAACCAAGAAAGTGGAAAGGACACCTTATGAAATATGGCATGGAAGAGTTCCATCATTTTCATATTTGAGGGTGTGGGGGTGTGAGGCTTATGTGAAGACTCCCACCTCGAACAAGTTAGAAAGCTACTCTACTAAGTGTATCTTTATTGGATATCCAAGAGATTCTATGGGATATTATTTCAATGATCCAATACAACAAAAGGAGTTTGTTGCCAAAAAGGGTGAGTTCTTGGAAACAAAATTCCTTATGGAAGGAACTAGTAGTAGAACTGTGGATCTTTAAGAGGATCAAGAACCGCAACTCGATACATGTTTGGTTGACACTAGCACTCCACATGAGGATGTTGAAAGTGATCAAATAGTTGATCAATACACAGAAAACGTTCGCAGATCTGGTAGAACTAGTAATCCACCTGAAAGATATGGATTTTTCACTGATGGATGCTATGTCCAAGCTCAAAGGAAGAGCAAAATAGAATGAAGGCAATCCCATATGCATCTGCTATAGGATCCATCATGTATGCAATGATATGCACTAGACCAGACGTGTCATGCGCTTTAAGCATGGCAAGTAGATACCAGCAAAATCCTGGTGATAGTCATTGGATGGCTGTCAAGAACATTCTGAAGTACCTAAGGAGGACTAAGGACATGTTCTTGATCTACGGGTCTGGTGAAGAGGAACTCGTTGTAAAAGGTTACACGGATGCGAGTTTCCAAACCGATTGTGATGATTCACGATCTCAATCGGGGTATATCTTTATTCTGAATGGGGGAGCTGTTTCTTGGAAAAGCTCAAAGCAAGAAGTCGTAGCGTTGTCCACTGTAGAGTCAGAATACGTCGCCGCTTCAATGGCAGCACAGGAAGCTGCATGGCTGAAGAAATTCATAGCCGATCTAGGGGTAGTCCCTTCCATTCAGGATCCCCTAGAGATCTTTTGTGACAATGAGGGTGCGATTGCTCAAATCAAGGAACCTCGTGCTCATCAAAAGACTCGGCACATTGAACGGAGATTCAACTACATAAGGGATGAAGTTGAAAAAGGAAAGATATGTATTCGCAAAGTCCACACTGATACAAACGTTGCGGATCCACTCACAAAGCTCCTTGAAAAGGCAAAGCATGAAGGTCATGTTTGTGCCATGGGACTTAGATATTCTAGTGACTGGGTTTGATGTTGTATTTTGTATTTGGATATTGGAACTAATGTTATTTGACTTAATTATATGGTTATAATTTCATTTGTTCTTCTATTTTAGCATGTTTAAATCCGTGAATAAATGAATTATTCTCAACGTCCGTAGTCGATCATACTTGTGGGAACAACCATGAATGTAAGACTATAATGAACTTGGATTGGTTGATATTCATAAGGTATGAATATAGAGCAAGAGGTTGCTACCAAAGGTTCATTGATGTCTATGGGATATAGATATTGGACTGAACCGCTCTCAATTATTTCTGCATGGAATCTTTCTGATTAGTCATAAGAGATTTTGAGTAAAGGCGAATATCATTGTATCCTCAGACCTGAGATACATATTGGGTCTTCATATTCACCAAGTATTGTACTTTGACTTAGTCCTTTGCTGTTCTGAAAAGGCAGTACATAAGGCTGAGTTCAGGTATGACATGAGGTGATTGTGAGAGACGTATGTAGTCAAGATGGAATTTGTTCCTCTTATTCGTTGAGAGTTAGATGTCTAAGGCCTGTTAAAGTTAAATCATCAGAGAATGACAATTCTGTGTCTCTTGGATTTAACATGACATCTGTAACAAAAGGATAGATGATTAATTCACCTAAAACATTTTCAAGTAAGGTACTTGAAAAGGATGATGTTATTGAATGGCACTTAGTCATATACTTATTTGCTGCTTGCATCAATCTTCTATGAATCTTGTGCAAGTGGGAGATTGAAAGAATTGATCTGCCCAAGATACATATTAATTGATGTGGCTAGTGTGATATGATCCAAGTCGGGTCATACCCAATAACAAGCCAAACAAACACCGACAAATATTTATTTGTTGATAAGATCAAAACAAATAAATATAAACACAATTTAGAAACCGGGTTTTCTAAATCATTGCTTTTGCAAATGAACAAATTTATATATATATATATATATAATATATATATATATATATATATATATATATATATATATATATATGTTCATATGGGATTATTTGTTCATTTTTTAAATTAGTTAAACAATGACAAATAATAGTGTGTGTGTTAGTGATATAAAATAAAATGGTTTAATTTACATTATAAGGATGCAAGAGTATATATATATATTTTTAAAATTTTGAAACATGATGGAGAAAAAGGGAGCCAAAATCGGCCGCCCCTTTGGTCTTGGATACCCCTCCTTTTTTTGTTCCAAGGCCATGCAATAACTCCTCTTAAGAACACTCTTGCATACTCTTCATTCTCTTACACACACACAAGAGAAGCTCTCTCTCTTTTCTTACTCAAAAATCTCGGTTTTGAGCAAAAGGAATCAGGAATTTTCAGCTTTGAAAAGAAGTGTTCTTGGCTGAAAAGATTCAACAAGAGGAGAGCTCTTCAAGTTGGTGTTGCAAGCCCTAGCAAAGGAAGGTGTTTGTACAAGCTTGGGGTATCACTCCTTGAGGTTTTCTTGGTTGAAAACTCAGCCACAAAGTCATCTTTCACAGCTCTCATCTTTGGGTTTTAGGAAGCTACAAGGTTGTATATACTTCTTAGTATCTTATGTCCTTTGTTGTATGCATTTGTATAATGATCCATGGCTTGGGGTTCTTTATTAAATGGGTTAATAATCATCTTATTAACATGTTTTAAAATATAAATCCGCTGCATTTTCATATAACACAAGAGAATATGAGCTTTGATAAACATGTTAAATCCCCTTCACTTTTAACTTATGAATAAACGTTATGAGCATTTGATCATCTCGGACATGATCATTTTACCTAGAAAAACCTTTGATCACCTCCGACATGATCCTTTTAAAACATTATGTCACCTTAGACGTGACCCATTTTTGTTTGAAAGCACTTGTGGTCACCCCAGAAGTGACCTTTTAGATGATAAGGTTCCTTATCAACTTCCATGACATAGTCCGATACTAAACAAGCTGGAATTGACAACCTTTGTACAGAAATAACACGGATAATTATTGAAACTCAAAACTAAGACATGTTTTTGTGTTTTTGTGAGGGTTAACTCCTAAGAAGTAGTTCTAAGGAATAATTTTTTTAAGAGAGCAACTTCAATCATTTAAATCATACATGGACCAATTCAATTTGGAATCATACAGGATACTTAAATCATGCAGGAGACGTTATTTAAAAAACTTTGATTCTCTATTCTTGTTTTTCATTTGGAGTCATTTAGCAAATTTGGGAAATCATACTAGTACTCTTAGGTCCCCACACTGATTTGAACTTTCAAGAATTGTAGCCATAATGATTTTCAGTATACTTGTCCTCTCAAATCCATACACAGACTTTCAACTCAGATTGGTGATAGTTTAAGTTTTGATTATTTCAACAAGCATTTGTGGATCCCATAGTTATATGGTAATCAACATTCCTCAGGAGATTTTTAAGCGGTCTCAGGGTAGTATTCAAGAAGAAACTATTCTTAGAACTTTCAAAGAGAAGCAAGCCTCAGGTCAGTGCCACCGCACAGTAGAGAGGCGGCAAAAAACTATGAGTTCTAGAATATATAGATTATTCTTATCCTGAGGTCAGTGCAACTGCACAACAGAGAGGCACATAACCTATCTTCTTGTTTGAGCATTTTCATTCTTTTTGCACAGATCTCACCAACAACTAGGTTATCAGTTTGATTGTATTTGCATTTTGTATGTGCTTTTGCTCATGCTTTGGTCTTACACACACATTTGTGGCGTTTATTTTGCTCGTCACCCCTTATTGGAATCTTGTTGATTGTGTTAACCAGGGATAAGGTGTTACCCACCGCTAGTCAAACATTTTAGTTTAATCTTGAGATCACCAAAAAGGTCTAGTCATCTATTGTGTTGAATCTACCGACATATCATTTGTGGTCTAGCAACCTTTAGGTCTACTTTCTTTGTGTTACCTTAGTAGTAGCTAGCTTATCTATCATATTTCCTTTTATTTTGCTCAGACTACACAGACTTACACTTGAGCTTTGCATCTTTTTCAATTTTGATTTTTAAGGTCCAAATGGTTTGATCATGTGTACTATCATATTCTAAAGATTGAATCAGGATCACACATATGATCTTATTTTTATTAGCTTGCCTCTCCTCTCCCTCGTTTTTTTTCTTTATTTTTTGTATATTACTGCCTAAACCTATTCTCCCCCTAAAATTATAAAAACATCACGGATTAGCATTTTAGGATTTTAATAGGCAAGGAAATAGACCAATTGTAATTTAACTACTTAAAATTAAGCAAATAAAATAAAATAAAAGAAATTGAAAAAATAAAAGAAACTTGACAAGACGCATCGGACTACGCGTGGTCATCTTCAGGAATGACCTCACTTTTCATTTTAACGTCGTTGACCTCTAACAAGTATAGAAAACGTGGTTTGTCAAACGCCTTTGTATAGAGGTCAGCGCGTTGAAAATCTGTATTTATTTTTACCACATCGATTAAGTTCTTTTCAAAGCAATCACGTATAAAGTGATATTTAATTCCAATGTGTTTGGTCTTAGGATGTTGGACCGGGTTTTAGTGACTGCAATTGCAGCAGAGTTATCAACAAAGATAAGAGTAGAAGAGAAATTCAAACCGTAATCCCGCATTTGCTGTTGAATCCATATGATTTAAGAACAGCAGCTTGCAGCAACAACGTATTCGGCTTCATAGGTTGACAATGTAACCGAGGTCTGCTTCTTACACTGCCAAGTTAGTAATATTCTCCTAAAGAACTAACACCCTACTGATGTAGACTTGTAGTTCATCTTGCAGCCGCTGTAATCCGAGTCGCTATACGCTGTAAGCTCAAAGTCATCATCATGAGGATACCACAAACCAAGTGTGGGTGTACCCTTCAGATAACGAAAAATCCTTTTGACCCCAATAAGATGGTTCACCTTAGGCTTTGCCTGATATCGTGAACATAAACATGTAGCATACATGATATCAAGTCGTGAGGCAGTGAGATACATGAGAGATCCAATCATCCCTCTGTACATAGTGGCATCTACCAAATCACCATTCTCGTCGGGTGCTACATCATGGTTTGTAGCCGGTGGAGTTCCAGCTGTAGAAGCATTCTCCATGTCAAATCGACTGAGAATATCCCTGACATACTTAGTCTGATGTAGGAAAATCCCATCAGGTGTCTGATCCACCTGTAACCCAAGAAAGAACTTCATCTCTACCATTGCACTCATTTCAAACTCGCCTTCATTACTGCTTCAAATTCTTTGCATAATTCTTTGTTCTTGGAACTGAAGATTATGCCATCGACATAGATCTGTACTAGCAGTACATCTCCATCTTTTTCTTTTATAAACAATGTAAAGTCAATGACTCCCCTGCGAAAACCGTGTTTCACAAGATGAGTCGAGAGTTTCTCATACCAGGCCCTCGGAGCTTGATGAAGCCCGTATAGCGCCTTGTTGAGTTTTTAAACTCTGTCCCGATGATATGGATCCTCAAATCCCTCGGTTGACTGACATACACTGTCTCTAGAATCCCATCATGAAGGAACGCACTCTTCACATCTAGTTGATAAACTTGATCTTCATATAAGATGCATAGGAAGGAAGATGCGGATTGCTTTCATTCTTGCCACGGGTGCAAACACTTCATTATAGTCAATACCCTCAACTTGTCGAAATCCTTGAACAACAAGCCAAGCCTTGTTTCGGATGAGCACTCCTTGATCATCTTTCTTGCATTTCAAGACCCATTTGGTGCCAATGACCTTAGCACCTATAGGTCTATCCACTAGAATCCATACTCCTAACTTCTTAACTGAAGAAGTTCTTCTTGCATGGCACTCACCCATGCCTCATCATTCTAGATTCACTAACATACTTTGGCTCAAACTGAGACACAAAGCAACGATTGGCACCGTCGTGAAGGTATCCCTTTTCCATCACAACGGCATAATCAGCTGAGTACAACTGATTTCTGGTCTGAACTCCTGATCTCACATCTCCTATGACATTATCCAAAGGATGATAGATGTTTAGACGTGAGCCGGGAGTTGTTGGAACAACCACCTCAGAATCAAGATTGTGAACATTGGTTCTGGATCTGAGGCAATAGGAGTATAGGTTCAGAAGGCTCAGAAACATCACTGTTAGATGTTTGTGGACTTGTGGTAGGCGGATCCTATACATCCTGGTAGTTCTGATCATTTTCCACATTTTTTTCATCAAAGGAAGAGTCACTCACATCAAGTGCTCCCCCTGAGTTGGTAGATGATTAACTTTGTGAACTGGATGGTGTTGATTCTTGAGACGGTGTGTTCAAGACATCATACATTATCTTGTTAGCCAACTCGTCTTCTGAAGCAGAGAGAGATATGTTGAAGGACTTGAAGAATCCATCATAGTCAAAGAAGTAGGCAGGCCCTTTTCCAGCAGGTGGTGTGATGTATCTCTGAACATCAACGTTACACCACACCTCTACTTGACCTGTTGATTTGTTGTAAACTCTCTTCTTTGGTATGTTGTATCCTAGAAAGATCCCTTCATCACCTTCTCACTGAATTTTCCCTCCAGAGTCTTCTTCAGCAGGGTGCACGGAGCGCCAAACGGCTCGAGATACTCTAAGTTAGGTTTACGTCATTGTAATAACTTGTAGCACGTTTTTCCATGGCGTTTAACTACCAGAACTCGAAAAAGTGTATAACATACATTTGCCACTACTTCATTCTAGAATTGAATAGACAGTTTTGAGTCTGCCAGCATAGTCCGTGCTGTCTCTACCAAGCTGTGATTCTTCCGTTCAGCAACCCCGTTCATCTGAGGAGTGTAGGCAGAGGTAAATTGATGCATAATTCCCTTTTCCTTGCAATAGGCCTCCATCCACTAATTCTTGAACTTGGTTCCGTTGTCTAAGCGCACCTATCATACCTTCAGCTTGCATAGGGATTCCAGTGTAGTTACCAATCCTTGAAGGATTCAAATGTTTCTGATTTGGATTTCAAAAACATTACCCATGAGAATTTTGAGTAGTCATCAGTAACTACATAGCAATACAAGTCGCCTGCGATGCTTCTTGTACTAACTGGACCAAACAGATCCATGTGAAGGAGCTCAAGAGGAAGTTCTATAGAATGAACTTTCTTTTCCTTATAAGACTTGTTCGTCTGTTCGCCCTTTTTGCACGCAACACAGAAGTCCGGGAGTTGGAAGTTTTTAACATTTACTCTTCTCACAAGATCATTTTGGATCAATTGATTCATTTTCCTTGGATTTATGTGTCCTATGATCCTATGCCAGGAGATGGATTACTTCTCAGTAGCTTTGGACAAGAAGCATTGGACTTCACAATCCGTTGTGAAGGCCTTTGAGAGATCCAAAGCATAAAGATCATTATATCTTGAAGCTGACATTAGGATTTGGTCCTCTGGGATCACATAGTCCTTTTTCAGAACGTAGCACTTCTTGTTATCAAAGACTACTTTGAATTCTTTACCACATATTTGAGAAACTGAAAGTAAGTTATTTTGTAATTGTTGGACGTAGTTTACCTTATCAAACTTAACTTTCTCATTTCCCACTTCCCCTTGGGCTGTGATGTACCCGCCTTTGTTTCGAGCAAATGAAACATGCCCTCCTTTGATTTGTCTGACGATTGATAAGAGAGCTCTATTCCCTGTCATGTGCCTGGATGCTTCGCTATCTACAATCCACGTGTTAGTCTCAGCATTATAGCGAACACCCTGCACATTCAATGAAAACATTAGTTCATGTTAGGAACGCAAGCCTTCACTGGCTTGGGTTTACCCAAGGCATCATACATCATAAACTCAACCCATTGACCATTCGAGGTTAAGGGAAGCTCAGATTTCTGTTTGTTCTCATTTTCAGACACTAAGGCAGATTTTCCTTTCCATAAGCCAGCTTTGTGTAGGGCCTGTTTGTGATAAACAGACGACTGGCTGATGGGTTGAACTTTGGGTTCACTATCTCTTTTAGGAGGCATCACTGAGTTCTTCTTAAAAGAGCTAGGTGTTGATACAGGAAGTTCAACTTTCCTCCTCGGTGTCTGATAATAAGGACAATGAGACGCTATGTGACCGTACTCTCCACAATTATAGCAGCATCTGCTTTCAACTTTTCGGTTTATATATTTTGGTGGAGATGTAGATGTCACTGTTGGAGTCCGTATGCCCAAGACACATAGAACATTGATGCGGTTAGTATGTCATGATCCAAGTCGGGTATACCCAATAACAAGCTTTACAAACACAAACGATTATTCAATTGATGATATGATCATGCACTTAAATAACAACACCAAATTTAGAAAAAAATGGGTTTTTTAAATAAGTTGCATATGAGATGGAACAACTTATTAGGATATTTTGTTCATGATTATTATTTGTAATGTTCCTTAAACAAATTAGATAACATCAAATAATAAAAAAGGGGTTTATAACTTATACAATTAAATAGTTAATTGTATAAATTATTAGATGACTAATTTAATTTTGTGTGTGTGTGTTTGAGAGGGAAAATTCTTTTCCCTTTGAAACTTTCAGCCGCCCATCAAGGGTAATTGGCCCCTTTTCTTTTCTTGAATACATACACAAAAGCATGTCATTGACTAGAACCCTTTTTCACCACTCTCATTACATGCAAAAAAAACCAAAAGACTCTCCTTTCTCTCTCTAGTTCTCGGCAATTAGCAGCAGATTTGGGGTCTTTTCTTTGGTTTTTTGGTGTTCATCTCCCTAACAAGAAGAGTGTTTGTGCACAAGCTTGGGGTATACAAACTTGAGGGGTCCTTCGTTGGAGTCTTGGCCGATTCACAAGCATCATTCAACCCTTCCTTGGTCGACATTTTGGCGGGAGAAAGGTAGTTCATTACAGCTTTATGTAGCTGTGATTTTATGTCACTTACATAAGTTCTTAGCTTGTTCATTCACATATTAAAGATCCTTTTGATTTGGTTTGTTTTTCCATCTTAAAACACCATTAAGAACATGAAATTTTCAGCTTATAAACATGTTATAATGCTATACTTCCGCTGCGTTTTTCAGAAAGTTTAAAAGGTTAAACTTGTTTATTTTGTGTTCTATCAAACCGATCAATGGCATCAAGAGCCGGTTATGTGGATAACTTGCGTGTTCTTAGTCTTTAAAATCGGTTTTAAAGATGTATTATCAACTTATTATAGGCTTATTTTGGGCTGCTATATTTTGTATGAATTATTCCCCAAACTTTCAAGGTCATATCACACATGCTAGTGATTAGACCTTGAAAGATGTATATATTATGAAATGTTGATTGTTTGGACAATGTTTAAAACCCAAAATTTCAGTTATGTTGGCTGAAATTTGGTGGTTTTAAGTGGGGTTTCATTATTTGTTTGTATGATATGATCATTGGGTGTTAGTGTGCATAACCTAGCCTTTGGCCTTTTGATTTGGATGATTGGAATGGTTGGTTTTATTCATTCAATTGGGTTGTAATATTTATGTTTATTATTTGGGTTGTAATTATTTGTTCATTTGGTTATGTAAATAGATTAGGTGCATTTCTTTTATTAGAAAAATGTATTAGGATACAATTTTGTAAAAGGAAGATGCACACGATCAAGACCCATAGATGGACATCAAAGACATGGAACTTGAAGCATATAGATGCAAGTTCAAGTGGGGTCTAATGATGACCTCAATTTTGTGTTGATTTCAACCCTTAGGAAAGACCTTATGATGACACTTGTGATGGCAAACAAGTGTTGTCAACTTAGTGGCTATGGTTATGCACTCATGTTTGTATGCTTATGTTTGTTTGAATGTTTGTTATTTGATTGTATGGTTGATATTTTGACATGCATTACAAACTTATTAACAATCTTAACAAGCTGAAAATTGATGGTTCTTTATCATTAAAAGTAATAAAAGGTTATTAAATTGATTTAATGATTTCAAAGATTAAAATGGGTTTTAATCAAAAGACCATAAGGTATCTTGTATTTGAAAGCATGCAAGTACAAGTACATAGAGTTTCTAAACTAAGATTATGAAATCTCTAATTTTTTCAAAACTATATTTCCAACAAGATCAACACCGTCCTTTTACACAACACTTGAGTCACTTGGGAACTCTTAGTGGGATAAAGGTCACCTAACCATTTTGAGGGACCTTGCGACTTGAGGTGAGAATGCCTTATTTGTGGGATAAAGGTCACCTAACCACTTATTTTGGCAAACTCACACGTAGGTGTAAGTAGGGTATCTTGATTTGCAAACCATGTCAAATGGATCACCTATGGTTTGGTTTCCAAATGGTGTTGATGGGATTAACATGCCGACTTTACATATGATGTTTCAAGTCGATCCCATATTTCTAGAAGTTGCAAATGGTTGCAACCATCAATCGTTGACCACCTTATTAATTTAAATCGTGGGATAAAGGTCACCTAACCACAATTTAAATGTAATATTGGGTTCTAGACTTTAATATAAAAATGACCTTAAAAGGCATTAATTATTAAAATAACAATATCGAAAATACTAAAATAGATCTTTGTTAAATTTTGTAGATGGCCACCAATAATGATAATCATGATAATTCATCCGTGTCCGCCCAATCATTGCGAGCGATTCTCCAAAAGGAACGTCTAAATCATAATAATTTCATTGATTGGTATCGAAACTTGAGAATCGTTCTCAAGCAAGAAAGACAATCATATATTTTAGACGACCCTATCCCCGATCAACCTGCTGAGGATGATGAGGAGGCATATAAGGATTGGCTAAAGTACACTGAGGACTCCGTCCAAGTGTCTTGTCTCATGCTAGAGAGCATGACTCCGGATCTCCAAAAGGAGTATGAACATCACGGAGCTTATGACATGATAACCCAGCTAAAGGAAACGTTCCAACAGCAAGCAAGGGTTGAGCGCTTCGAAACGGTTCGAGCACTCCATGCATGTCGTATGGACAACAACCAATCTGTTTCATCTTATGTACTTAAGATGAAAAGTCATATTGACCGCCTCGAGAGGCTTAATTGTCCTGTCTTGAAGGAATTGGCCACGGATTTGATCCTTAATGGCCTTACCAAGAAGTTCGAGACATTCGTGTTGAACTACAACATGAATGCTTGGGACAAAAGCATTGGTGAGCTTCACTCAATGCTGAAAACGGCCGAGGCGGCCATGGGTAAAAGGGTTTTACTCATTCTCACCATCAATGAAGGTGGGAACAAGAAAAGGCCTCATCTCGCACCCAAGGCAAAGGTTGCCAAGGGTAAGGGACCCGTATGGGGAAAGGGGAAAGGGGTGGCAAGGGTGCCACCCAAACCACATGAGAAGAAGCAAAAGGTTGCTACTAATGACCCATGGTTCAAGTGTGGGGAGATTGGACATTAGGCAAGGAATTGTACTGTCCATCTCCAAGAGTTGAAAGCAAGGAGGGATGCCGAGCAGACCTCAGGTACAATATACATGATTCATATTGATCTTAATGTTACATCTTCAAACACATGGGTATTAGATACCGGATGTGGAACTCATATTTGCAATTTGTTGCGGGGTTCAAAAGAAGTAGGGACTTCAATCAAGGGGATGTTAGCCTCTTCATGGGCAATGGAACCAAAGTCCAAGTTGAAGCTCGTGGGGACTACATCCTAAAACTTCCAAGTGGCTTGGATGTTATTTTGAAGAATGTTTTGTATGCTCCTAGTTTGACTAGGAACATTATTTCTGTATCCCAATTAAGACATTATGATTATGTATTATCTTTTGTTGAAAATGATATTCATGTTTCTTTAAATGATATGTTCTATTTTAAAGCAATTCCATTAATGGTATTTATGAATTGGTTCATGAAAACGCTTTAAATAGTTCATTGTACCATACTAACACCAAGAAACTCAAGTTGGATTTGAGAGATACCTATCTTTGGCATTGTCGTCTTGGTCATATAAACAAGAAACATATACAAACACTTCAAAAGAATGGTCTTTTAAAAATGAATGAATGTGATTCATTTGATGTTTGTGAATCTTGTTTACAAGGTAAAATGACTAAGGCACCCTTTAGTGGAACTAACGAAAGGGCAAAAGATTTATTAAGAATCATACATTCGGATGTATGTGGTCCTTTTAAACCAATGACTAGGAATGATGAATGATACTTCATTACCTTTACCGACGATTGTCGCTATGGGTATGTCTACTTATTAAGGCACAAAGATGAAGCTTTTGAAATGTTCAAAATCTTCAAGAATGAAGTAGAAAATCAACTCAACAAGTCGATTAAAGTTCTCCGCACCGATAGAGGAGGTGAATACCTAAGTGATGCTTTTCAAGATCATCTTAGGAGTTGTGTGATTGTCTCACAACTCACTCCACCTGGAACACCACAACATAATGGTGTGTCTGAGAGGAGGAATCGAACCTTATTGGACATGGTTCGATCTATGATGGCTAGAAGCACATTACCTCTATCATTTTGGGGTTTCGCTCTGCTCTCCGTGGCCCGTATTCTAAATATGGCCCCAACCAAAAAGGTGGAAAGGACACCATTTGAGATATGGCATGGAAGAGTTCCATCCCTATCATACTTAAGGGTCTGGGGTTGTGAGGCTTATGTTAAGACTCCCACCCCAAACAAATTGGAAGTCCGATCCACCAAGTGTATCTTTGTAGGATACCCTAGAGATTCTATGGGATATTATTTCTATGATCCACTGGAACAAAAGGTGTTTGTTGCTAGAAAGGGTGAGTTCTTAGAAGCAAAGTTCCTTATGGAAGGAACTAGCAGTAGAACAGTGGATCTTGAGGAGGATCAAGAACCACAACCCGATGCACGTTTGGTTGAAACTAGCACTCAACATGAGGATGTTGAAGATGATCAAATGGTTGATCAATACACACAAAACGTTCGCAGAAGTGGTAGAACTAGTAATCCACCTGAAAGATACGGATTTTTCATGGATGGATGCTATGTGGTAGATTCAGATGAAACAACCACATACCATGATGCAGTGTCCAATTCGGATTGTGACAATGGCTCGAGGCCATGAACGTAGAGATGCAATCCATGTATGACAATCAAGTTTGGGAACTTGTTGTACCACCTTTTAATTCAAAGTAGTTGGAAGCAAGTGGGTTTTCAAGAAGAAAACGATATGCATGGAAACTTAGATACTTATAAAGATAGACTTGTAGCAAAGGGTTTCACTCAAACTCAAAGGGTTGACTATCATGAAACTTTCTCACCTGTTGCGATGCTAAAGTCTATAAGGATATTGTTTGCCATAGCTGCTCATTATGATTATGAGATTTGGCAAATGGATGTCAAAACCGCTTTCCTAAATGGATATCTTGAGGAAGATGTCTATATGGTTCAGCCTGAAGGTTTTGTCGATCCAAAACATCCTAATAAAATATGCAAGTTAAAGAAATCAATCTATGGATTGAAACAAGCATCGAGAAGCTGGAATCATCATTTTGATGAGGAGGTAAAGAAATTTGGCTTCATCAAAAATGCTGATGAGGCTTGTGTGAATAAGAAGGCTAGTGGGAGCACAATAACTTTCCTAGTATTGTATGTTGATGACATACTACTATTTGGAAAAGACATTCCAACCTTGGAAGGTGTAAAA
The DNA here is from genome assembly GCA_025506515.1 of Flaveria trinervia. Lineage (NCBI taxonomy): Eukaryota > Viridiplantae > Streptophyta > Magnoliopsida > Asterales > Asteraceae > Flaveria > Flaveria trinervia. Next base: position 50,059,304 of record CM046456.1, read on the forward strand.
ACCTGGCTTGGAAGTTGTTTTTCCATTAAGGATCTTGGAGAAGCCGCCTATATTCTGGGAATAAAGATCCATGGGGATAGATCAAGGCGGTTGATTGGTTTGAATCAAAGTGCATACATTGATAAGATCTTGAAAAGGTTCAAGATGGAGAACTCTAAGAAAGGTACCGTACCTATTCAAAGAGGAACGATATTGAGTACGACTCAATGTCCTAGCTCAAAGGATGAGCAAGATAAAATGAAGGCAATCCCATACGCATCTGCTATTGGATCCATCATGTATGCAATGATATGCACTCGACCGGACGTGTGATGCGCCTTAAGCATGACAAGTCATTACTAGCAAAATCCTGGAAACAGTCATTGGATGGCTGTTAAGAACATACTTAAGTACCTAAGGAGGACAAGAGATATGTTCCTAATCTATGGATCTGGTGATGAGGAACTCGTTGTAAAAGGTTACACGGATGCGAGTTTCCAAACCGATCGTGATGATTCTCGGTCACAATCGGGATATAATTTCATTCTGAATGGAGGAGCAGGATGTGATAACGAGGGTGCGATTGCTCAAATCAAGGAACCTCGTGCTCATCAAAAGACTAGGCACATTGAGCGGAGATTCAACTACACACGAGATGAAGTTGAAAAAGGAAAGATATGTATCCGCAAAGTTCACACAGATCAAAACATTGCGGATCCTCTCACGAAGCTCCTTGAAAAGGCAAAGCATGAAGGTCATACTTGTGCCATGGGACTTCAATATTCTAGTGATTGGATTTGATCTGTAAATTTTGTATTTGGATATCTGGAACTCTTTACTATTTGAATAAAATTATTTGGTTATAATGTTTCAATTAATGTTCAAATTTAGCATGTTTAATCCATGAGTAAATTGTTTACTCTAAATGTCCGTAGTCGTTCATACTTGTGGGAACAAGTGTGAGGGTAAGATTATTATGAACATGGATTGGTTGATACTCATAAGGATGAATATAGAGCAATAGGTTGCTACCAAGATTCATAGATATTTGTGGGATACAAATATTGGACTAACCCGCATCTCAAACTTTACTGCATGGAATCTTATTGATTGATCATAAGTAAATTTGAGTAAAGGCGAATATCATTTGATATCCTCCGACCTGAGATACATATTGGGTTTTGATATTCACCAAGTATTATACCTTGAGCTAATTCTTCACTGTCCTGAAATAGTGGACAACACATAAGGGTATGTTCAGGTATGACACGAGGTGTTTGTGAGAAACGTATGTAGTCAAGATGGAATTTGTTCCTCTTATTCGTTGAGAGTTAGATGTCTAAGGCCTGATAAGTTAAATCAACAAGGAATGATCACTCTGTGTTCTTGGATTTAACATGACATCTGTAACAAAAGGATAGATGATTAATTCACCTAAATCATTTCAAGTAGGATACTTGAATAAGATGATGTTATTGAATGGCTATAAGTCATGCGTATTAAGGGTAGTAAATCGTTGTTAGGCGGTATTTACTGCTTGCATCAATTTTCTATGAATATTGTGCAAGCAGGAGATTGTTGGATTCCGTATGCCCAAGACACATAGAACATTGATGCGGTTAGTATGTCATGATCCAAGTTGGGTTATACCCAATAACAAGCTTTACAAACACAAACGATTATTCAATTGATGATATAATCATGCAATTAAATAACAACACCAAATTTAGAAAAAAATGGGTTTTCTAAATAAGTTGCATATGAGATGGAACAACTTATTAGGATATTTTGTTCATGATTATTATTTGTAATGTTATTTAAACAAATTAGATAACATCAAATAATAAAAAAGGGGGTTTATAACTTATACAATTAAATAGTTAATTGTATAAATTATTAGATGACTAATTTAATTTTGTGTGTGTGTGTTTGAGAGAGAAAATTCTTTTCCCTCTGAAACTTTCGGCCGCCCATCAAGAATAATTGGCCCCTTTTCTTTTCTTGAATACATACACAAAAGCATGTCATTGACTAGAACCCTTTTTCACCACTCTCATTACATGCAAAAAAAACCAAAACACTCTCCTTTCTCTCTCTAGTTCTCGGCAATTAGCAGCAGATTTGGGGTCTTTTCTTTGGTTTTTTGGTGTTCATCTCCCTAACAAGAAGAGTGTTGTGCACAAGCTTGGGGTATACAAACTTGAGGGGTCCTTCCTTGGAGTCTTGGCCGATTCAAAAGCATCATTCAACCTTTCCTTGGTTGACATTTTGGCTGGAGAAAGGTAGTTCATCACAGCTTTATGTAGCTGTGATTTTATGTCACTTACATAAGTTCTTAGCTTGTTCATTCACATATTAAAGATAATTTTGATTTGGGTTTGTTTTTCCATCTTAAAACACCATTAAGAACATGAAATTTTCAACTTATAAACATGTTATAATGCTATACTTCCGCTGCGTTTTTCAGAAAGTTTAAAAGGTTAAACTTGTTTATTTTGTGTTCTATCAAACCCATCAGTCACACGGTTGACCTTATTATGTTTAGATTAAGACACTTCTTTGGTAGATGTATGATTGGGTTTTACAAACTTAATTGCTTTACCTGGTTTTATATCTTTTATTTCTTGTTTACCTAGACTTTGACATGATGCTCGTGAATGATTAGGTCTAATAGTCTTTTTGTGTTCCGATTTTACTTTGTTTGACCATGACTGTAAATTAACCTTTTCAAACTCTATTTCCAGGTTAACACAAGGCATCTTTCCTTTTGCCTTTGAAGTGGCCTCCTTTTGTTTAGTGTTAGTTTCATTGGATTTACTAACAAAAGGAGTGGACACCACATGATCCTTGATGGGGTTATTGTTAATCGGTTTACTTTTGGTGTTCATCAAGGTCTCAGGTGGTGGTGGAACCACTTTGTATCCCAATCCCTCCCCATTATTTCTCTCTCTCACTAAGTGTTAGACAATGTGAGATGAGCTTGTCTAACTGTGTAGTTTTTGTTTTAAGGAGTGGACTTCTACTTCTAAAACTGCTTTCTGCTTCTTAGTGTCCTCTAGGGTGTTAAGATAATACCTAATGTCATTTGCTTGGTTAAAGGCAACTACTTCAGTTTCCCTAACCTTTTTGTTCAATAGGTCTATCTTTTCTTTGTAACTGTACTCGTTTTGTCTTAATACTCTATTTGCCTCAGTGCACAGTTCTAGATCCTTTACTAAGCTGTCATTATGATCTAGTAGCCTAGCAAATTTCAAATCTATACTTTCTCTAAATTTATTGCAATCTAAACCAGCATGATTATTAAACAGCTGGTCAGTAGTACTTACCTGAGATGTTGAAGAGGAGTAAGCCATGAGCGCAAAATCTGTTATCTCTGGTTCTGGTGATTCTGACATTGATGCAGATTTTTCCTCTTCAGGCAGGTGGTTGAGCACATGTTCAGTGTGTTCAGAATTTGACATCGCGATCTCTAATGCTATATCTACCTCACTGGCGAAATCGTCATCAATGTCCTCCACACTAGCTATGTTGGACTCTCCCAGTGAGACGAACCGAAAGCTCCAGTCCTGTCCTTCATCCTCATTAGCAGTCAAGGCTTTGGGGTCCTTGCTTGATGAAGTAGAACTGCTAGATGTGGCCTTGTCCTGACGATTAAAGGACGAGAAGGGATTGCCATTACCAGTCTTCTTTGGCTTCACACACTCCCGCTTGAAGTGTCCCTTCTCACCATAGTTGAAACAAGTTACCTTTGACTTGTCGAAGCCAAAGGTTGTGTCTTTTGTATCAACCAAGTTCTGTCTAGTCTTTTTAACAAACTTTTTAGCTCGTCGGAAAGCACTTGCCAAAGCCCACATTATGTCCATTCATTCCAACTCTATTTCATCCATCTATTCATAATCCTCATCTGCCAGGTGACAATTTCCTATCTTTCCAGCAACTAGTCCATCATAGGAGTGGACTACAGCAACTAAGAGGTCCGGTGTTCTTTGGCCACCTCAACAGTCACCTTACCGAAGTTATCGGTTTTCAATTTTGCTGCATTAGCTTCAGGTATGATATACTGGGTGACAGACGACCCTGACGTTTCGGACCCTGAAGTAGAAGTTTGTGCTGGAACTGCTGTGCTTGAGATGAAGGCTATCTGCAGTGGTGCTCCAGATGTCTTGGCCTGAGGAGTCGCATTGTAGAGTGCAAGATTCTGATCGTAGTTGGCCTTTTGAGCTCTGTACTTCATCCTAAGCTCCTCTTCTCTCAGATTTAGAATGAAGTCATTTATATCTTACTTCGAGAGCATCCCATTCTGTATGAGATTTGAAACAAAAGAAGCCCATTTTTGGTAGTCCATCAACAAAGTTGGATACCTTATCCTCCATCGACGTAGTTACTACATGAGTGTGCATCTCACTCATCAAGTGGTAGAATCTGTCGATCACATCATCAGGGCCTTCCTTCAAATTGAAGAGAAGTTGTCGAACTCCTTCTTTAAAGCTTTGGCCTTAATGGCCTTGAGTGAGGCATTTCCGTCATACCTCTTCTCCAACGCATCCCATAATTTCTTTGCTTGTGTATACTCCGAATACTGATGGAAGATGTCCTTCGGAATAGACTGAGTGAGCAAAGCGTAGAATTTCTTCTCAGTGTTGTGTTTTACTTTCTGTACATCCCACATCCCACTTAGTATAAGTTTGACTCCATCAGCTCCTACTGGCATACTGTACCCCGACTCTATTGCCTCCCACAAATTTGTATCTACTCCATTTAAGTAGATTTTGAAACGTTGCTTCCATTGTGGATAGTCATCTAACATGATAAGCTTCGGGGATTTATTGTGAATTCCCACTTCGTTCTCCAACAGCAGTAGATTCTAAATACGAGTATCTCTACTTGTTGTGTATGCTGAAAACTGGACCTCCGTTTCACTTAACTTTACTTTTTAACATACTACTTATGTGTGCATATGAAGGTATGCGATTGGGCTTATTCAGGTGATTGAACTAGGCGAATGGTTCAATCGTGCGACTGAACAAATGCGGATGAGTCAAATCGCCTATGCCGGAAAAACTAAACTTTATGGTCGGGAAATGTCTAAAACTCCGTTTGACACAAAAGATTGCGTTTTTAGTGAAAAAACACAACTTTTGTATCAAAAACGATTGAATCAACACGTAATCAAGAGCCAAGGCTCTGATACCACTTGTTAGGATCTGGTATTTGAACGAAACACCAACTAATTAACGTGTAAACCAGACAAAATAATGCGGAATCCTATTTGATTGGAGTACGAACTTAGAGGCTTCTAGACGGCTAGGGTACGTTCGTAGTCAAAGTGGATTCAATGCTTATGTTTTTCCATGAATTAAGTGGTATTTATAGGTTAGGTTGCTCATTCGGGCGACTGTACCATTAACATGGTTCAGTCGTGCGATTGAGTCATCAGGTTGGTCCATTCGCCCGACTAAGTGTTCAGTCATGCGACTGAGCCAATCTTATGTGATAATCATATGACTAATCCAGTCTCCTGGTTCAGTCATGCGACTGAGTCATTCGTATGAAGTGTTCATGCGTATGGTCCATTAGCATGGGCCATTCGCATGATAACTTCATGTTGTTAAGTTTGAATGTATTAAATATCAAAATGTTATTTATATTAATTCAATCAACCACAAACCTATATAATCAAGTCAATATGCGTTAAAAAACTCATTAATGAAATATTAAACAATACAAATCACAATCAAATATTCTCATTTCATTAAGTACCCAATATTACATAAGTGCAAGACATTCAAGACATATTACATTAAAATCAGGATCTAGGTACATATATGTATCAACAAAATCCATAGTCTAACATCTGATTTTAAATCCATAGCAGCTGAGCACAGCAACTTGCAGCAGCAATTTAGTCAGCCTCAACAGTTGATGTAGAGACGTATGATTGTTTCTTGCATTGCCATGAGATGATCCTTCCACCAAGAAATTGACATCCTCCTAATGTTGATTTCTTGTCAATGTTGCAGCCACCATAGTCACTATCAGAGTATCCATATAGATTATAATCATTGTTCCTAGGATACCAGAGACCTAGTTTAGGTGCTCCTTTGAGGTATCTAAGGATTCTCTTGGCAGCAGCTAGGTGAGACACCTTTGGGGCAGCCTATTATCTTGCACAAATGCAAGTTGCAAACATGATATTAGGTCTACTAGCTGTGAGATACATCAGAGAACTAGTAATCACCCTATACAGATGTTGATCAGTATCCTCCCCCTCAGGCTCAGGACAAAGATTATGGTTTCTGGGTATGGGTGTCTTGGCTGGCTTACAATCTTTCATTTCAAATCTTTCAAAGATGTCATTGACATACTTGGATTGATTGATGAAAAACCCTTCCTTTAACTGCTTCACCTGAATTCCAAGGTTAAAGTCCATTTTTCCTATGGAACTCGTCTCAAACTTCTTCTTCATAATGCTTTCAAAGTCCTTGCACATTTGGTCGTTTGAGGAACCAAATATGATGTCATCAACATAGAATTGAACAAGCAAAATATCCTTTCTAGACTTCCTTATGAAGAGAGTCTTGTCAATGGTACCTCTAGTGTACGCATACTTCAGAATAACCTGAGACAAAGTCTCATTACCACAACCTAGGTTCTTGGTGTAGCCCATTTGAGCTTTATCCAATTTGCACACATAGTTGGTGTTCTGTGGGTCTTCAAATCCTAAAGGCTAGCACACGTAGACTTCCCTATCTATATCCCAATATAGAAAGGCACACTTGACATCAAGTTGGTAGACAGTGAAACTCTTGGATGGAGCATAAGCAAGGAAGATCCTAACTGCCTCAAGTCTCGCAACAGGTGCAAAGACATCAGTATAATCAATTCCATCCTCTTGAGTGTATCCTTGAACCACCAGTCTTGCCTTGTTCTTGAAGATCAAGCCTCTATCATCTCTCTTGTTTCTAAAACCCATTTTATGCCTATAGCTACTTGACCAGATGGTCGGACATAGGTTCCAAACCTTTTGTCTCTTGAATTGAAGCAGCTCCTCTTGCATCGATTTAACCCAACTACTATCTTTCAAGACATCTTCTACCCTCTTGGGTTCCATCTGGGACAAAAAGCATGAGTACAAGGAGACATTCCCATGATGAGTCTGTCCTCTTGTTCTCACACCTTCAGAGACATCCCCTATGATGTTCTCCGCTGGATGAGTATAATGAATCCTTAACGAGGAATCACTTCCAGTTCCAAAGATAGATCCAATTGGACATATTCTGCTCAGGAGCTTGAACCCTTTGTCCAGCTACTGTTTCAAACTCATTCAATGAGGACTGATTGAATGAATGAGAAACATCATCAATTATTGGCTGTGAAGTAGCATTAATAGTTGCCTGTTCCTTCAAGATGCTACTTCCACCAGCTTGGTATTATGCAGGATCACTTGATGAAACTTGAGGATCAGTAGGTGATTCACTAGTTGAAGCTTCACTATCCCTTGATATAGTTATACCATCAGATATGCCAATAGTGGAAGCTTGATTTATGGCGGCTCTAGGAGAACTTGGAGGAGGCCAGGGTAGCTCAAGCAATTGATCAGCATCAGAATCACTTTGAGTACCTGTTCCAACCGAAACATTCTCACAAGATGGTTTAGAATAGTTTGGGAACAATTCTAAATAAAAAATATGATCAGGGCCATTCCCCCTAACACAAGGAGTGTGCTCATTAACAACAATATTAGATGATTCCTCAAATTGTTGATTCTTGATGTTGTAAACTCTATAAGCTTTAGATCTAGAAGAGTATCCAACAAAGATAGCATCATCCGACTTTTTAGCAGATTTTCCCAAATTGTCCTTAATGTTAAGTATGGTACACCTACTGCCAAAGGATCATAGAAAGCCAATGAACGGTAGCCTATTGTTCCATAACTCATAAAGGGTTTTTCCAGTGGCTTAACTACAAGAACCCTATTCTACACATAGCATGCAGTGATGACTGCCCCTGCCCAGAATGTTAGAGGTAGTTTGGAATCAGCTAACATAGTTCGAGCAGCCTCAATAAGTGTCTTGTTCCTCCTCTCAGCAACACCATTTTGTTGAGGAGTTCTAGGAGCACTATATTGTCTGGCAATCCCTTTTGAGTTACCAAATGAGTCAAGAATGAAGTTATTAAACTCAGTCCCTTGATCACTTCTGATAATCTTAACCTTGTGATCAATTTGATTTTCTATTTTAAGAATAAAAGATTTTAATGTTTCAATAGTTTCGTCTTTAGATTTTAAAAGAATATCATGTAAATCTTGTAAAATAATTAACAATCACAAGGCAGTATGATTTCCTTCCAATGCTCATTATACTTGTGGGACCAAATAGATCCATGTGCAATAAGTGTAATGGAGTGGTGATGGAGTTAACACTTTTGGATTTGTGAGATACCCTGTGTTGCTTCCCTTTTAGGTATGCAACACAGTTATCTTTGCAGAAAAATTCCTTTTTAGGCAAACCATGTACCAAGTTATTTCTAGCCAATTTATTAATTGTCTTAAAATTTACATGACACATAGGTCTATGCCAAAGTGTTGACTAATCACTATCAGCTTTGGAAAGAAAGCATGATACTTCACTTATTGGGGAAGCATTGTTCATATCTTGCTTGTACATGTCCCCTTTCCTGGGAGATCTAAGAAGCACCATTCCAGAGGAATTGCCATCCCAGGTTTGAGGATAATGCACTCATGTTTTGTGAAAAGCATTTGATACTTTTGATCACAACTGAGAAACACTTAACAGATTGTGTTCAAACTGTTTGACAAAATTGACTTTGTCAACCTTTAACTTTCCATTGGATATACTTCCTCTGCCAAAAATATATCCTCCAGCCTCACCTCCAAACTGGACAGGACCTCCATCATAATGTTTAAACTGTTGAAGGAGAGATCTGTTCCCTATCATGTGCCTAGAGAATCCACTATCCACAATCCAGACATCATTATTCTTGTCATATGGATATTCCTGCACACAAGACGAGATGATTAGTTTTGATTGGAGACCCAAGCCTTGTTGGTCTTGGGTTCTTCCAGTGATAGTGACATAATTGAAACAAAGGTTAAACATGGGTGTTCAGTAGATGTCTTTGAAGAAGAGTTTTGGGCTGCATCATCCTTCTTGATCTTCCAATCCATCCTTTAGCTGATAATCAAGGATGAGCCTTTTGAAGCTTGCTCCACAGAGCATTCTTCCAAAGCTTCTTTCTTTTCGGAAGAACCCTTCACCACCTTTTCTTTGGAAGCCGTCTTCTTCTGCGGTAGTTCCAAGGGAGCTTTTTTGTTCTTTTCAGTTTTAACAGCTTTAGCTTCCAAAGCCATTTTCCCTTCGAAGAAGAATTTTCTTCCGAAAGCAACCTTGCTTCGGAAACCAGCTTTCCCTTTTTCATCACTTGGACCATTTGATAGGGTCCAAATGAGAAACCTTCCCTGACTCCTTCTTCCTTAACATTATTTGCATAATGTGTGCTAGCAAGATTGTAGTAACAACTTTAGCCATATGGTTCTGCAGACCACAATTATGCATGCAATGTTAGTTTTTTGGGAGCTTAAGGATTGCTGTTTCTGTTCTTTTTCTCTTTATAACAACACCTTTCCCTTCAAATTCTAATCCTTTGGTAGGACAGGAGTGTTGGTATGACACTCCTTTCATGGGTTAGAGTTACCTTCTTGGAATCCAACTAAGATGAATACACCCTTTTGTTTTGGGTCAATCATCAGCTTAGACTCAGCCACTTTCTTGGCAGTTCTTCTTGCAGCTTTAGCTCTTCTTCTTCTGGATTTGGTGGTTAGGATTTGATCTTCACTGGGAAAGGTGGGTTGATTTACCTGTTCCTTCCCTGTCGTAGCCTCTATTATTGCATCATTCTTCAACTCATATGAAGATGGGTCAGCAGATGACACCTCTTGCTCTTCAGTACCACATCTAGGTTGTCTTATGGACTTATAAGAATATGGTGGAGCAATTTCATTGGTCCCCAACCCTCCTTTGTTTTGATAACAAATTTTGGAGTGGAAGGATGATGTAATAATAACTTGGAAGTTTTGCTTAGAAATAACATACTTCATGGCTTAAGCCTCATCAATGAGAAGCTGGGCTTGAGCCTCAGACCATTTGGATATTAAATCCTTTTTTTGAGTCTGGTAATTTGTGTGTTGATGTTTTAATAGGGAAACAATTTTCTCTAACTCCTCAATTTTTCTTCGCTAGTCAGATTCAGCCCTTTTAAAATCAGATTTCAAAACATTTAAAGACTCAATATCAGATTTATTTTCTATATTGTAGTCCTGATACAGTTTCACCTTAGTAACACATGCAGGAGTACAGAGATGTTCTTATACCTTGTTGTTGTCTGTTCCTGCTGCATGAGTGCTTGAGCAGGAGTCACATCCTACACCATAAAGCTCTAGTCAACTTCTTAAGCCATTGCAGCTGTTTCAGTCGACTTTCCAAAGGCTTTGATGTAGAGGGATGTGTGAAGGCCTGTGGGGTTCCCAGATTTGATTTGGGAGCCTTGCATTCCCTTGCAAAATGACCAAGCTGGTTTCAGTTTTAACATTTAGCCTTGGTTTTCAAACCCAAATTTGCTGTTGGTTGGGTTCTAGGGAAATTGCCTTCGAGTTCTCTTGAAGAACTTCTTTGCTCTATAAGTTAAAAGAGCCATTTGTTGGACAATGTCCACATACTCCAGATTATCTGGACTGAAGCACTCTAGATCATCAAAGCAATAGTGAAAATCACTAGAGTGTCCACTTCCTGAGACAAAGGCAAAGTTGTCCTGAAAGGAACTATGCTGAGTTTGTTGAGACCTTGGAGTCTCAGGAAATATGATGTATGGTCGAATGAGTAGGATGGCTACTGGGTGTAAGTCAGGTACTGTTGAGGTTGTGTGGGTCCTAAACCTTTAGTAACCATTAAGGCGTTGCTAGCAGGAAGACTCAGGGGTCTACTTGTCTGATGGCCTTTCTTGCTCTCAATCTCTAAATGATATCCATCAAGGATGCCATAAATTTCAGTCATGGTGAGGGTGTTCAAATTTTCTATTCTCTTGATAGAGACACAGTAGAACGTCTAGTCATTAGGAAGCACACTCTGTTGAGGTTGTGTGGGTCCTAAGCCTTCAGTAACCATTAAGGCATTGCTAGCAAGAAGACTCAGGGGTCTACTTATCTGATGTCCTTTCTTTCTCTCCATCTCTAAACGATATCCATCAAGGATGCCATAAAGTTCAATCATGGTGAGGGTGTTCAAATTTTCTGTTCTCTTGATAGAGACACAGTAGAACGTCTAGTCATTAGGAAGCGCACTCATGAACTTTTTGTGAGGTCTCTAAGTTCAAGAGTAATCTTCACAGACTTAAGGGAGGAAATGAGATCCATGTACCTGAAATATTGCTGACTGAGAGTCTCTAGCCATATAGGTGAAGTTCTCAAACTGTTGCTTCAATGAGTCCTTCATGGAATCATTTGAGCTAGAGTACATTTGAACAACTGCATCAAACATTTCTTTAGCTGAATTGCAATGCTCAAACCCCCACCAGGATGGAGTTGGGTATTGCAGTCATAAGAATAGTCATTACATTGCTGTCGACGTCCATCTTCTTCCGGTCCTCATCAGAGTAGTCTTCAACAGCCTTCTTCTATCGTAGCCCCGTTTCCACCGGGTGCTGCCACCTTGGGTTTATACGGCCTATTGACAATAGAATACCACATCTTGCTGTCTTGATACATGATGAAGCCTTCCATGCGTCTGCTCCATGACTTGAAGTTTTCAAGAGTTATGATGGGAGCTTTAGTCATAGTTCCCATCTCTACTTCAGACTTGTTGAGGGCCATTTTGAGTGAGGTATAAGGAGGAGTGAAAAACAAGTTGATTTGGATGGTAAGATCTCACAATCAAGAGCCTAAATAGCTCTAATACCAATTGCAGGATCGGTTTTGTCACTTGACACTTAGTTTTTCTCTCAAACTCACTTATGTTGCACTTAAATCAGATGAAGCAAAGTCTATTCTAAGAGTTGATAGTAATATAATAAGTAACAAAGAACACAAATATAATTTTCAAGGTACTGCATATATTGCTTCTCAACTCAAAGTGTTACAAGACTCTTACAAGCATGATGTTATGAGTTACAATGAGAAACTATATATAATAATACCAACAACCGGATATACTTTGATACCAGCTGGAATCCTCTAACTAAAGCAAATACTACAAAGCTATAGTTTAAGGTATCTTAGATAAAGTCTTATCTAAGATATGGTAGTCATGACATGTCCATGACTTACCTTTTGTCACCAACTAAAGTTGGTAACTTGTACTAAGATAAAAAGGTGAACAGTGGAATAAAGTATGGTCAACTACATGGCCTTTTGGGAAAATGCCATGCAGTATCAGAGGTCTGCAGTGGAGTGTCAGAGACCATACTTATGTCTACTGGTTGCATTACCTTCTATTTCTGAGCCCAAGACAAGCAAAGCTTGGGTTTCCAAATGTAACTAATCAACTTCTTTGTGCAGGGATAGCTCAAGATAAACAAAAATGTATGGATCATTGATAGTGGCTGTTCCAAGCACATGACAGGGAATAGGTCACTACTCCAGAACTTTGAAAGAATTGATGGAGGACTAGTTGCTTTTGGAGGAGATGAAGGTGGTTACATTTCTGGAAGGGGCATGGTCACAAATGGTAAGCTCAACATTGAAAAGGTAAACTTTGTCAAAGAGCTTGGGTACAATCTTCTGAGTGTATCCCAATTTTGTGATCAGAGTCATAACATGCTCTTTACTGAGCATGAGTGCATTGTTCTCAAGCCTGGGATTGTCATTCCTCATGAGCATATCCTGTTTAGAGCCCACAGGAAAAGGAACATGTACAAGATGGATTTGCAAGAAACATCTCCCTCTAGAGAAGTTTTATGCTTTCTGTCTAAAACAAATAGTGATGAGTCTTTCCTATGGCACAAAAAAATGCACCATGTAAACTTTAAGAACATGATAAATTAATTAAGAATGATTTGGTAACTGGATTACCAAAGAAAGAGTTTACAAGTGATGATCATTGTGTTGCATGCTTGAAAGGGAAGCAACACAAGGTATCTCACAAGCCTAAGGAAAGGAACTTCATCACTACACCCCTACAGTTGTTACATATGGATCTCTTTGGCCCCACCAGTGTAATGAGTCTAGGAAGGACCTCTTATTGTTTAGTGATCACATATAACTTTACAAGATTCACTTAGGTTTTCTTCCTTAGAACTAAGGATGAGAGTCCTGAGATTCCGAAAAATTTCATCTTAAAGATTGAGAATCAATCTGATCACAAGGTCAAGATAATAAGATGTGATCAAGGAACTGAATTTAAGAACCTAATCCTTGATACATTCTATGATGTAAGGGGTATTACAAGACAATACAGTGCTCCCAAGACTCTTTAGTAGAATGGTGTTACTGAGAGGAGAAACAGGGCACTGATTGAAGCTGCAAGAACCATGCTGTCTGACTCTAAGTTGCCCATCACCTTCTGGGCAGAGGCAGTCAACACTGCCTGCTATGTGCAGAATAGAGTTTTAGTGGTCAAGACTCATGGCAAGACTCCTTATGAACTTTGGCACAAGAGGAAACCTTTCATTGGTATTCTCAGGTCATTTGGATGTCCTTGCACCATCTTGAATACCAAAGATCAAATTGCCAAGTTTGCTGAGAAATCAGATGATGGACACTTTATTGGATACTCTTCTCAAGTTAAGGCGTATAGAGTATACAATCTCAGAACCAAAATTGTTGAGGAGTCAGCCAATGTGACTTTCAATGAACACACACCCTGTGCAGCTGGTTCTGGTCCTGATTGGCTATTTGATCTTGACTTAGTTACCAACTGTTTTAACAAATCTTGTGAGAATGTTTTAGGATCTGCAGAAAATTTAAATACAGGTGATCCTGATCCAAGATTTGAGCTAAGAAGAACTTCAACTCATACATCTTGAGCTCTAGTTGGAACTACTTCTGTTAGTGAGGTTTCTAACAGCACTACAATGACAAACTCAGTTGATACATCTGGGGTGCCTTCAAATTCCAGCTCAGAGGCTCCACAACCAGATAAGAACATCTCAATTATGGAAGACAACAATGGTGGTGGTGACAGTGACCAAGAATTTCTTGATGCCATTAATCACACCATAGATGTTCTCATCAATGATGCCACACACTGCTTGGATCAAGTTTCTCTTGAAAAGTTTGCTGATGTGGTGGGAGAAACATCCATGCTAGATCTAAATTTCTCTAATTTAGATCTTTCTCTGTAACTTGCTGTGATCCCTCAGCTTCGGATCCACAAGTCTCACCCCACCATAAACATCATTGGAGATGTTGTCACAGGGGTAAGGACAAGAGGACAAACCCATGATGCAAATGTTTGTCTTCACTCTTGTTTCTTGTCATAGATAGAGCCAAAAAAAGTTGATGAGACTCTAAAGGATGGAAGTTGGGTTGAAGCTATGCAACAAGAGCTATTTCAATTCAAAAGGTAGAAAGTTTGGAACCTTTTTCCTCTTCCTTACAGGAAGACTACCATTGGAACCAAATGGGTGTTTAGGAACAAGAAAGATGATAGAGGCATCATCATCAAGAACAAAGCTAGACTAGTTGATCAAGGATACACACAAGAAGAAGGGATTGACTACACTGATGTATTTGCTCTAGTAGCAAGATTAGGAGCTGTTAGGATATTCCTGGCATTTGCTGCATCTAAGAACTTCAAGGCCTTTCAACTTGATGTGAAGTGTGCCTTTTTGTATGGAGTGATTGATGAAGAGGTATATGTCAAATAGCCACCTGGTTTTGTAGATCCTGATCATCCTGATTATGTTTGCAAGCTTGACAAAGCTCTTTATGGGCTGCATCAGGCACCCAAGAAGTGGTACGAGACACTGTCTGAATATCTTTATAAACATGGATACATGAGAGGTACTATAGATGGAACTCTCTTCATCAAAGGACAAGGAAATGATATATTGCTAGTTCAAGTGTATGTGGATGACATCATCTTTGGTTCTACTAATCCAAAGCTCTGCAAAGACTTTGAGAAGCTAATGAAAGACAGATTTGAGATGAGTGCCATGGGGGAACTTAATTTCTTTCTGGGAATTCAAGTGAAGCAAGTTGAAGATGGCATCTTCATAAGTCAGTCAAAGTATGTTCATGACATACTCAACAGGTTCAACATGACTAATTGTAAGATTGCTAAGACACCCATAGCTAGAAACCACTCCCTTGGACTTGATCTTGAGGGGGAGTGTGCAGATGAGCACTTATACAGGGCTATGATTGGGTCTCTTATGTACCTTACTGCTACCAAGCTTGATATTATGTTTGCTACATGTATTTATGCAAGATATCAAGCCAACCCTAAGATGTCTCACCTCATCACTATCAAGAGGATTGTAAGAAACCTCAAGAGTGCTTCAACACTTGGTTTATGGTACCCTAAGAATCCTGACTTTAATCTGTATGCTTATACATATAGTGATTATGGTGGTTGAAACATGATTGCAAAGTCTACATCTGGGGGATGTCAGTTCCTTTGTGGAAGGGTTGTCTCATGGCAATGCAAGAAACAATCATATGTCTCTGCATCAACTGTTGAAGCTGAGTATATTGCTGCTATAAGCTGTTGTGCTCAAGTGCTTTGGATTCAGAATCAGATGTTGGACTATGGGTTAAACTTCAAGGAGACTCCCATTCACATAGACAACAATAGTGCTATCTCAATCACAGAGAACCCTATGCAGCACTCAAGGACAAAGCACATCAATATCAGGTATCATTTAATAAGAGATAACTATGAAAAGGGATTAATTAAACTAGTCAAAGTTCACACAGATGAACAATATGCTCATCTGTTTACAAAGGCTTTTGATGAACAGAGATTTAAATATCAAATATCAGCTATTGGGATGATAAACTTTGAGTAGGTTTTTCTTAAAACTAATTCTTATTTTTTCTTAAAATATGTGTGTCCTAAGTTGTGTAGTTCATCAGTTTCATAAGCTCATGTTTTCTTTGAATGAAAATTTCTTTTTGAACACTTTCCTTAGATTTTTGAAAATTTTCTGATACTTCGGAAGTTATGCTTTTAACTTTGGAAGCAAATCATGCCTTCAAAATAAATAACTATCTAAGAAATTTACCTTCGGAAGAGTTCTCAGATCTATCTTCCAAAGCTTAAATACTTGTCTCAGACACTTACTTATTTTCAAAGACCATTTACTTCTGAAGCAAAATTAACTCTCGGAAGCTTTGTATTTTATATACAAAGCAATCAAGTTTAATTTCTTTTCCGAAGCAAGATTTTCAAAACTCTCAGGAAAATCTTCTAAAGTCATTTTAGCTTCGGAAGGTTTTTTAATTAAAATTTCCGAAGATAATCAACCTTCGGAAGCTTTTTGACTTTCAAGAAAACTACTTTTTGAGCAAAAGTAAACTACTTTTTTAGAGGTGGGACCGACATCCAGATTTCAAAGTTTATCCTCTTTCATTAAAATTTATCTGAAATCCTTCTCACATATAAACCCAATGATTCCCCCTCTTTCTATCATCTGTTCTTCCTCCAACCTAAAAACCCAAATTCTCTCCGATATTTCTTTCTTCCTTTTCTTCATCTTTAAGCTGCCTCACAATGGCCAATCTCACTCACAGAAATGATCCAACTTTACCACACAGCTACACAGGCAAGATAATCATGTTGCCCTGTTAAGCTCTGCGAAAGATCCTCATTTCTTAGAGATTTGTCGTTCTTAGCTTTGTCTAACTACTTCACCTCCCTAACCATTGATCCTCCTCTCTATGAGGATCAACTGCTTGATTTCTGGAAGACCTGCCAAGAGGTCATTATGGACGAGGAGAAGGCACTGTTTGCCACAGTGCAGGGGAGAACAATCTTCATCACTCCGGCCATCATCAATAGGCATCTTCAGCTGGATGTTGAAGAAGGTGAGGTGTTCTTCCCAAAGGAAGCTATTAATCATTCCTTTGAGCAGATGGGATATGACGGAGATTTCTCTGTAAAGACCTTTAGGAAAGGGAAGGTCTCATCCCAGTGGAGATTCCTGCTCCATGTGGTCATTCACAGCTTATCAAACAAGCATGATGGATGGGACCAGATTCCTAAGGATCTCGCCTTCATCATCCATGGAATGGCTCAAGTGGTCAAGTTTAGGTATTCTCAGTTTGTTTACACCAATTTACTTTCTAATTTAGACTCCTTAGAATATTACATGTTTCCTAGATATGTCCAGTACATTCTTAACTGTGAACTAGGCTCACAGTTGAGGGAAACATGTAACATTCTTAAATTGGGACAGATGAAGCCCGACATCTTTAAAATACAAAGAAAGCCCACTGTTGGCTTCTCTGGGGTAGAAACAACCCTAGTCCCAAAGATGTTAGAGCTCATTGCTCAAGGTGACAACCTAGCAGCACAAGCTAGAGTTGAGCCCACACCTGCTACCTCCCAAACACCCACATAGCCTAAAATCACCCTCACTTACCAAATAAAATCCAACCGAACCATGCTCAGACTATTCAGTCTGAGGAGGCCCCCATATACTTACCCACATAGGAGGAAGTGGACACTGGAGCTCCTACTTCTCCTGAGGAGCAAACCACTCCTATCTCTTCAAGAATTAGTGTTGAGGTTCTCATGCTCAGCCTGATGAGCTCATTAGCCCAACTGCCTTAAGCCATCACTCTAAGTCTCAACACTCAAGTGATCAACCTTCAGGGGACAGTTACCATCCCCAGCCTATAGATCACAACCAACCAATTCCCAACCTTGATTTCTATACTGATGAAGATCTAGGTTTCAGTGAGTATAATGAGTCTCTTTTCTTTACCCCTACTCAAAGAGAGATGAATGCTCCTGAGTCTCCTATATCTATCCCACATCAGTCACCTACAACTGAGGTGGACACTTCTGAACCTGTTCAGGATGTCCATATGGAAGAGGCTCTCACTTCTGAAAGTGATTACATCATTAAGACCTCAACCATGGCAACTAAGCCCATTAACATCTCAACTAAGATTTCCAATGAGCAGAGAAAAACCAACAAGCAAGAACCTAAAGCTGGTGGTGAGAGAGAGGACTTTGGTCCAATCATCTCATCCCCCAATGAATCTTCTAATGAAGATAAGGGGAATCTAAGACTAAAGGTGCACAAACTGACCAAAACATGCACCTATTTAGTCTCAAAGGTCAGTCACCTTGAATCTCAGGTGACTACCTTACACAACCAGGAACACAAGAACCTGTAGATGTGATTGACCTATCTTCCAGGTCACCTACGCAAGTGGGTGATGCTACCAAAAAGCGGGAGAGAGTCATTACAACCATAAAACCTGGGAGTTCTTCAGAGAGAGTGGACACTGAGGACTCACCATCCTCACTTGCAATTGTGCATTCTCAACAACCTCCTCAAATTCACATAATATGGACTACACAGACTCCTTCATACAGAGTTTGTTTGAGGATGGGATACCAAGGGCTATGTCATCTTCACCATCTTCCAATCACATCATTGGGTGGAGGTATGACAACATCAGGAAAGCCTTAATCATCATAAGAGTTCAAGGGCAACAAGAAGTCTTCAATTTTCAGACCTTGGACTACTATGAAGGTCTGGATCTAGTCAACATGCCACTTGTCAACCCAAGCCAATCAAGACAAGCTGACAGACTGGCTAAAAGAATCCAAGACAGGATCACTACAGAGTTCAGCTTAAGAAGGAGACTTAGGCAATCAGGCAATGCCATCGGTCAACTGGATGTTGTGGAGGACCCTAAGATTAGCTTCATAGGGGAATCCTTGACTGAAGGCCCAGTGGCAGAACCTGAGATCCCTGTCTCATCATCATCAATTACTGCAGAGATCCACATTCCTTCTGAGACACCTGTTGATGAAGGTGCTTCTCAACCTCTCTCTGGCCAGAGCTTAGAACCTGCATCAAGCAATAAAGGCCAAAGCTCTCTCCACCCTGAGTCACAAAGGTCTGTGAGTGACAAGGGAAAAGAAAGATGACATCTGAGGAGATTGAGGTGGAGGAGAGAGAGAGAGGAAAAGAAGGCTGAGGGGAGAAAGTTCCTCTGCTGAGTTTTCAAGACTCATGGAGTCTGCTATCAGGCTGCCCCTAGACCAGACACTCAGAATGATGAGTTAAGGATAATTAGGATAAAATATCTGCAGACAAGGAACTATGACATAGACAGTGTCATCTCTCTCCCCTTAGATGAGTTGAATGAACTAGTTGACCTGGAAAGGTTAAAGGAGAAGAAGGAGGCAGAAGATGCAGTGCTTCTAGTACAAGTCAAAGAAAAGAGAAGAAGAAAAAGACTATACAAGGATATGCTACCCTCTCCCCAGTTCAGGAAAGTCCTGCACAAGAAGATGTGGTTCAACAAGAACCTCAGGTAGATAAAGAAGAAGATAGGATGAAGATGATCAACTACCTGAGTGCCATAGGCTTCTATCAGGCAGATGCACTTCTTCCCTTTTCCTATTACTATGTTGAGTTTGCGTACTTAAAACAGCTTAAACTTGAGATAATCAAGGACAGAAAGACAACTAAGAAGAAGCTAAGGGAAGAAGCTGCAAAATCAAGAGCTATCATCCAAAAGAGCAAGAAGAAGTCTGCTGATAGGCAGAGGATGATGAGCTTCTTGAAGCTATATGGATTCTCCGGAAGGAGACTTGGCCCCATGTCTTTATCCACTATGGATGAGAATATTAGGGTGATCAAGTAGAAGATCAAAAGTGGAGAGCTCATTGACTTACACTCCACTCCAGGTCAAGCCCCACTGGAAGTGGAGGTTAAGGTTGAACAACCATAGACAACACAACCTAGACCTCCTGCTGAAATTTAGCAAGCTTCATCTTCTGATCCACAGCAGTGTCAACCTCCTTCTCCTTCTAAGCCTAAGAGAGAGGAAATCCCAACTGAGAAAGACAATGAAGATCAATCTGGTGCCGCAGGCTAGTCTTCTCAGTTAAAATCTACAAAGAGAAAGAAGAGAATGACTTCTAAACCAAATCCAAATAAGAAGAAGACTGCACCCTCTTCTAAACCCCAGGATGAGTCAGAACATCCTAAGGTTGTGCAGCCAGAGGATGCTATATCAACTCCAATTCAAACAACTATTCTAGCATCAGGAAGACCCATCTTGTCTTAGACATACACCACAAATCCAGAAAGATGGCATGTCATTTGAGATCAAGGCACTGAAGATATTTACACATGGCAAGATATGTTCCAGTTGCCTCTGCATGACCTCTTTGATATGAGAAGACATTTTGACAGTCTGAAGGATCCTGATCATCTTATGAAGAAAGGATTGGTGATCATCCTAATTAAGACTGTTGATATCTGAAGTCTACTAAGTGTTTTGGTAGCATCAGCCTAGGGGGAGTTTGTAGAGATTAATAAAGAGGCTGATGCAACCTAAATATCCAATGTCTATCCTGCATGTTGCACAAGTGCTATGAAGAAGAATGCTTAGGAAGTGTCACAAATGCAACAGAAATATTCCAAGTGTGAAATCTTCGGAAGCCAAGACCAATATCTTCCGAACCCAAATATGAAGTCTTCTGAAGCCTCCGAGACAAAGTCTTCCAAAGCTTCAACTCATGAAGACAGATTTCTTCCAAAAACTTTTAACACATGCCTTATCTGATGTACTTTTCCATAAAGCTGGACACCTTTCCGTTGCACCTCCGTAAGGTCACCTACTTACATTAGTTGGTGAAAAGGTCCATGCTTTTGGAAATCATACATTGAGGTCTTGAGTCTATAACTTTCTACTTCATGTACTTTATCCTTTTTGTAAAAGATAAGGATGTGAGCTATGGCATGTCATAGTCACTAGTCAAAAAAAACAATCTACCTTTTGACTCTACAATTGATTCTGTTTGTGTCTAGTCAATTGTATCCAACTGGCTTTTAAAGTATAATCGGCTATCCGATGTAGTATATGTTGGATTCTTTATGCCCAAGACACATAGAATATTGATGTGGTTAGTACGTTATGATCAAGTCGGGTCATACCAATAACAAGCTTAGAAAACACCAATTAATATTTAATTGATGATATGACATGCAATTAAATAATTACACCAATTTAGAAAATGGGTTTTCTAAATAAGTTGCATTTGAGATGGAACAACTTAATATGACATTTTGTTCATGGGTATTATTTGTAATGTTATTGAAATGGTTAAATGACATCAAGTAATAAAAGTGTGTGTGAGTTATATAATTAAAGGGTTAGTTATATAACTTAGCTAAATGACTAGTTATAACTTAGCTAAATGACTAGTTAACAAAAGTGCCTTTTGTTTCTTGGTATTGGTTTACACATTAACTAACAACACACTCTACCTCTCACTCTCTCTCTCACATGCAAGAACTCAAGGCAAAAACCCTCTCCACTCTTGAAGGGAATCTCGGCTGAAAAGGGTTTTTCAGCAGCTTTCAAGGTTCGTTTTTGGTGGTAAAATCCTAGCAACAAGGTGTTTGCTTGATGCTTGTGGGTATGGATGGTTGAGGACACCTCTCCTTGGTGTTTTGGTCATTCAAGAACCTCACCTTCTTCATCAAAATCCTGTTTTTCAGCAACCTTTGGAAGGTAGTTCCATGGTTTGATTTTTGGTTGTTATTTCTTGTTGATAGCTAGTTCATACACATATAAATGATCCTTATGTTCTTGGCTTTGTTGTTGTCATGATATGAGCCTTAATTTTCAGATTAATAATAATAATATTAAGGTTTTAATCCGCTGCGTTTTCATGTTTGAATGGTTAAACTACTTTGATATGGTCCAACAAACCCAACATTGGCATCTAGAGCTGGATATGTGGATGACTAGTTTCATTTGTCCTCGTAAAATTGGCTTTATGGGGCTTTAACAACCTTATAGGGGCTGTTTTGTGGTGATGTTATAAATCCCCAACCTTTCAAGGTTATATCTAACATGCTTGTGATTAAACCTTGAAAGAAAGATATAAAATGATTGATTGTGTCTTGTTTGGACAAAAACACCCTAAATTCTTGGTTTATGTTGGCTGAAAATTTAGGTTCATATGGGGATTATTTGGTTGTTGTATGTTGTATATGATGATTCATATTGGTGCATAACCTAGCCTTGACCTTGTGTTGATTTGGTTTTGAATGGATATTTTGTTTTGGTTAATTTCATTCATAATGGGTTGAAATATTATTCTTTTGTGTTTGTATTTGGATGTAATTTATTTATTCATTCAATGGCAATGTAATAGATAGATTAAGTGTGTTTTATTTTATAAATAAATTTGTATTAGGATATAAATTTTGTAAAGGAAGATGCACATGATGGAAGCACAAAAGGAAGACACAAAGAGAAGGGCTTGATGCATTTGGATGCAACTTCAAGTGGGGTTCTTTGGAGATCTCATCTTTTGTTTTGTGTTCAACCCTTAGGAAACACCAAATGACAACACTTGTGATAGGAAACAAGTGTTGTCAACATAGTGGCTATGGTTATGCACATGTGGTTGTTTTATATATGCTTGTTTGATTATTCATTTTATGTAGATTGTTTGATATGTGGATATGCTTAAATCTAAATAAATTATCATAACAAGTTGAATTTTTTGGTTCCTAATCATTAAGTGACTAATAAAAGGTTATTAAAAGGGTTAATGATTTCAAAATAAAAGATTTTTATTAAAAAGGAACCATAGGGTACCATGTATTTGAAAGCATGCGAATACAAGGTACATAGAGTTTTCATAACTAGAATTAATGGAAACTTAAATCCCTTTGGAAAAAAGTTAAACACCATCCTTTTACACAACACTCAAATCACTTGAGAACTACTTGTGGGATAAAGGCCACCTAACCACTTTTAGGGAACTTGTGTGTTTGAGGTGGGCTTAACATACTTGGGGGATAAAGGTCACCTAACCACTTGTATGTGTAAACTCACATGTGTGTATAAGTAGGACGACTTGAATTGGAACCATGTGCATAGGGTCCGAAGCATGGCGTACAATGGTGTTGATGGGATTTTACATGCCGACTAAAAATAAGATGTTTAACCGATCCCATAAAGCTACAAGTTGCAATAGGTTGCAATTGTCAAATGTTGACTACCTTGTTAATTTAAATAATGGGATAAAGGTCACCTAACCATCATTTAAATGTAACATTGGATTCTAGATTTTAATTATTAATTTTCTATGAGACGTGTAAAGGGTATTAATAATTAAAATAATTTTTTTTAGAAATACTAATATAAACTTTGTGATTTTGTAGAAATGGTCGCAAACAATAATGCTACCACCCCGCCAGTCCCTACCCTATCACTGAGAACCATCTTAGAAAGGGATCGTCTTAACCATAATAACTTTATGGACTGGTTTCGAAACTTGAGAATTGTTCTTAAGCAAGAGAAAAAGGCCTATGTCATTGACGATCCTATTCCTGACCAACCCGACCCGAGGATGTTGAGGCCTATAATGATTGGCTCAATACAATGAGGATTCCGTGCAGGTTTCCTGCCTCATGTTGGGAACTATGATTCCCGAACTCCAAAAGGATTTTGAGCATCCTGGGGCATATGACATAATTACCCAGTTGAAGGAAATGTTCCTTCAACAAGCTAGGGTAGAGCGCTTCGAAATGGTTTGAGCGCTTCATGCGTGTCGCATGGAAGAAACCCAATCTGTATCAACTTATGTTCTTAATATGAAAAGCCACGTTGATCGCCTCGAGTGGCTTAATTGTCCCGTCTCAAAGGAGCTGGCCACGGATTCGATCCTTAAGGCCTAACCAAAAGGTATGAGACGTTCATAATGAATTACAATATGAATGGGTGGGATAAGAGCATTGGTGAGCTTCACGCAATGCTCAAAACAGCCGAGGCAGGAATGGGTAGAATGGTTCTACCTATTCTCTCGATCAATGAGAAAGGCAATAAGGAAAGGCTATTCCCCTATCCCAAGGCAAATGTTGTTAAAGGAAAGGGGTACATCAAAGGAAAGGGAAAGGAAAGGCTAAAGCGGAACCTCCAAATCCTAAGCTTAAGAAGCCTAAGGTAACGGAGAACGATCCATGCTTTGAGTGTGGAGAGATAGGACATTGGAAAAGGAATTGTCCAACCTATCTCAAAGAGTTGAGAAACAAGAGGGATGCGGGCAAACCTCAGGTAAAACTTCATAATTCATATTGGTTTAAATGTTATTTCTTCAAACACATGGGTATTGGATACCGGATGTGGAGCTCACAATATGCAATTTGTTGTAGGGGTTCAAAAGAAATAAGCACTTCAAGAAGGGAGACACAAGTCTCTACATGGGCAACGGAGCAAAAGTTGATGTTGAAGCCCAAAGAGAATATTTTGAAACTTCAAATGTTTGGAAGTTATGCTTAAGAACATTTTGTATCCTCCTAGTTTGACTAGGAACATAATTTTGATTTCCCTTTTAAAACAATGTGGTGTGAATTAATGTTTGTTAACAATGGTATTTATGTTTGTATGGATGATGTATTTATTTCAATGCTATGCCTTTTAATGGAATCTATGAATTGGTTCATAATGATTCATCCTATAATAGCTCATTATACCAAACAAGCACCAAGAAACTTAAAATGGGTTTAAGTGATTCTTATCTTTGGCATTGTCTTCTTGGTCACATAAACAAGAATCGGATTCAAACACCTCAAAAGAATGGTCTTTTGAAAAACAAATGTAAATGTTTCATTTGATAAATGTGAATCTTGTTTACAAGCTAAGATGACCAAGTTGCCCTTTAGTGGCACTAACAAGAGGGCAAAAGACTTATTGGGAATCATACATTCGGATGTATGTGGCCCTTTTAAGACAATGACTAGAAATGGTGAAAGACACTTCATTACCTTTACCGATGATTATAGTCACTATGGTTATGTGTACATGATGACACACAAACATGAAGCTTTTGAAATGTTCAAATTCTTCAAGAATGAAGTAGAAAATCAACTAATAAAACTATCAAAGTTCTTCGTTAGATAGAGAAGGTGAATACCTCAGTGATGCTTTTTAGTACCATCTAAGAAGTTGTGGGATCGTCTCACAACTTACTCCACCTGGAAACAACAACATATGGTGTGTCTGAAAGGAGAAATCGAACCCTATTGGATATGGTTCAATCTATGATGGATATAAGCTCAATACCTCTATCATGTTGGGGTTTCACAATGCTCTCGAGGCTCAATTTAAAATATGGCCCTGACCAAGATAGTCAATTCACTAAGTGTATATTTGTTGGATATCCTAAAGACTGTATAGGATACTACTTCTTTGATCCAACAGAGCAAGAGTATTTATTGCTCGAAAGGCTGAGTTCTAGGAAACTAAGTTCCTTATGGAAGGAATAACATATAGAATAGTGGAATTTGATGAGGATCAAGATCCACAAGCCGATACACGTTTGGTTAACACTAGCAATCAACAAGAGGTTGTTGATGATAATCAAGAGGTTGATCAATACACACAAAATGTCATAGATTTGGTAGAGTTAGCATTCCACCTGAAAGATATGGATTTTTCATGAATGGATGCCATGCGGTTGACTCCGATGAGCCAACTACATACCATGAAGCAATGTCTAATTCGGATTGTGACAAATGGCTGGAAGCCATGAACGTTGAGATGCAATCCATATATGACAATCAAGTTTGGGAATTGGTTGACCCTCCACTTAACTCCAAACCGGTTGGATGCAAGTGGGTTTCAAGAAGAAAATGGATATACATGAAAACTTGGATACTTACAAAGCAAGACTTGTAGCAAAGGGTTTCACTCAAAATCAAGGGCTTGATTATGATGAAATTTTCTTGCCTGTGGCAATGCTAAAGTCAATTAGGATATTATTTGCCATAGCTACAAATTATGACTATAACATTTGGCAAATGGATGTCAAAACCGCTTTTCTTTATGGACATCTCGAAGAGACTGTCCATATGGTTCAGCTTGATGGTTTTGTCGGTCCACAACATCCTAATAAAGTATGCAAGTTAAAGAGGTCAATGTATGGATTGAAACAAGCATCGAGAAGTTGGAATCAACGTTTTGATGAAGAGATCAAGAAATTTGGTTTCATCAAGAACGTTGTCGAGGCTTGTGTATATAAGAAGGTTAGTGGGATCAAAATAACATTCTTAGTATTGTATGTTGATGACATACTACCTTTTGGAAATGATATTCCAACCATGGAAGGTATTAAAACCTGGCTTGGAAGTTGTTTTTGAATAAAATATCTCGGTGAAGCCGCCTATATTTTAAGAATAGAGATCTATAGGGATAGATCGAGTCGGTTGATAGTTTTAAACCAAAGTGCATATATTGATAAAGTCTTGAAAAGGTTCAAAATAGAAAACTCTAAGAAAGGTATGGTACCTATTCAAAGAGGGACAATATTGAGTACATCTCAATGTCCAAGCTCAAAGGATGAGCAAGATCGAATGAAGGACATCCCATATGCGTTAGCTATAGGATCCATCATGTATGCGATGATATGCACTAGACTAGACGTGTCATGCGCGTTAAGCATGACAAGCAGATATTAGCGTAATCCAGGTAATAGCCATTGGATGGATATTAAAAGTATATTGAAGTACCTTAGGAGGACTAAGGAAATGTTTCTAATATACGGATCTGGTGAAGAGGAACTCGTTGTAAAGGGTTACACGGATGCGAGTTTCCAAACTGTTCGAGATGATTCTCGATCACAAATCGGGGTATGTCTTCATTATGAATGGGTAGCATTGTCCACTACAAAATCTGAATACATAGCCGCATCATTAGCAGCTCAGGAAGCTGCATGGATAAAGAAATTTATCGCCTACCTAGGGCAGTCTCTACCATTCAAGACCCCCTAGAAATCCTTTTGTTATAACAAGTGCGCGATTGCATAAATCAAGGAACCATGTGCACTTAAAAAGGCTAGGCACATTGAGCGGAAATTCAACTACATAAGGGATGAAGTTGAAAAAGGAAAAATATGTATTCGTAAAGTTCACACCGATCAATACATTGTGGATCCACTCACAAAGCTCCTTGAAAGGGCAAAGCATGAAAGTGATACTTGTGCCTTAGGACTTCGATATTCTAGTGACTGGATTTGATTTGTTTAGTATTAAAAGTTTGAAAGAATGTAATATTTAACTCTTTATATACTTGTGATATTTTGAGTTATATTCATTTTAGCATGTATACATCCATGAATATGTTTATTATTCTAAATGTCCGTAGTCGGTCATGTTTGTGGGAACAAATATGAACGTAAGACTATTATGAACATGGATTGGTGGATATTCTTAAGGAATGAATATAGAGCATTGGTTGCTGCCAAAGTTCATAGATATTTATGAGATAAAAATATTGGACTGACCCGCATCTTAATTTTACTACATGGAATCTTCTAGATTGATCATAAGTAAATTTGAGTAAAGGAGAATATCATTTGGTATCCTTCGACCTGAGATACATATTGGGTTTTGATATTCACCAAATGTTATACCTTGAGCTAGTTCTTCACTGTTCTGAAATAATGGGCAGTACATAAGGCTATGTTCAGGTGTGACACGAGGTGATTGTGAAAAACGTATGTAGTCAAGATGGAATTTGTTCCTCTTATTCATTGAGAGCAAGATGTCTAAGGCCTGATTAAGTTAAATCAACAAGGAATGATCATTCTATGTTTTTGGATTTAACATGACATGTGTAACAAAAGGATAAATTAATGATTCACCTAAATCATTTCAATTTGGATACTTGAAGGGGATGATGTTATTGAATGGCTTCCAGTCATGAGTATTAATGGTAGTAAACCGTTGTTAGGCGATATTTACTGCTTGCATCAATCTTCTATGAATCTTGTGCAAGTGGGAGATTGTTGGATTCTTTATGCCCAAGACACATAGAATATTGATGTGGTTAGTACGTTATGATCCAAGTGGGTCATACCCAATAACAAGCTTAGCAAACACCAATTAATATTTAATTGATGATATGATCATGCAATAAATAATTACACTAATTAGAAAATGGGTTTTCTAAATAAGTTGCAATTTGAGATGGAACAACTTAATATGACATTTTGTTCATGGGTATTATTT
This sequence comes from Flaveria trinervia, assembly GCA_025506515.1. NCBI lineage: Eukaryota > Viridiplantae > Streptophyta > Magnoliopsida > Asterales > Asteraceae > Flaveria > Flaveria trinervia. The sequence continues at coordinate 50,087,516 of CM046456.1, forward strand.
GTAATGTTAATTAAATTGGTTAAATGACATCAAGTAATAAAAGTGTGTATGAGTTATATAATAAAGGGTTAGTTATATAACTTATCTAAATGACTTGTTAATAAAATGGTAAATATCATTTTGGGGGGAACCCCATTTGAAACAAAATTTCAGCCGCCCCTTAAGGGGGTTTTGTGCCTTTTGTTTCTTGGTATTGGTTTACACATTAACTAGCAACACACTCTACCTCTCACTCTCTCTCTCACATGCAAGAACCTCAAGGCAAAAACCCTCTCCACTCTTGAAGGGAATCTTGGCTGAAAAGAGTTTTTCAGCAGCTTTCAAGGTTCATTTTTGGTGGTAGAATCCTAGAAACAAGGTGTTTGCTTGATGTTTGTGGGTATGGTCATTCAAGAACCTCTCCTTGGTGTTTTGGTCATTCAAGAACCTCACTTTCTTCATCAAAATCCTGTTTTTCAGCAGCCTTTGGAAGGTAGTTCCATGGTTTGATTTTGGTTGTTATTTCTTGTTGATAGCTAGTTCATACACATATAAATGATCCTTATGTTTTGGGGTTTGTTGTTGTCATGAAATGAGCCTTAATTTTCAGATTACTAATGATTATTGAAGGTTTTAATCCGCTGCATTTTCATGTTTAAATGGTTAAACTACTTTGATATGGTCCAACAGACCCAACAGTATATGTATCTCATGTTCTTGTATCTTTCCAAGATGCTTTGTAACACTTGTAATAGAACATAGAGAAAGCAATATACTGCATTCTTGAAAACCATATACTTGTGTTGTGTCTCTTACGTTACTTGTGTTCTTAGTATCTTATTGTGGTTAATCCAGTCTTAGTGTTTGATTAAGTTTTAGTTAATCTTCTCTTTGTGTTGTTGTGTTGTAATTGACCCCTTCACCGGTCCTGCATATATATTTTAATACAATGAAGGAACTTAATTAATCCATTTAAAATGATTAAATTAAATCCTCATAATGATTTAATTATAAAATTTAAATAAAATTTTTTAATTAACATAATTAATCCAAAATTAAAGATAATGTAATGACCGGTAATAATTTAGTGATTTCAACTATTTAAAGTTTGTTTTTATGAAATAAACTAATTATAACATTTGATAATAATATTTTATATAAAAAATGTTAGGGTGTTTAAAGAAATAATTTAATAGAAAATAATTACATAACTTCTAAAACAAACAAAATTATAAAATTGAGTTTTATAATTTTTAGAAATTTTATATATTTTTAAAGGCGAGAAAGCCCTAAAAAATAAGTGAGGTTGGCCAGGTTCGAACTAGGGACCTCAAGGTTGTGATGAGTTCTAGTAACCGGTAGACCATGGGCCGTAACCATGGTATCTTTTGGTTTCAAAATGATAAAAACACATTGTCAAAAGAACCAAATTCCCCCAAAGCACCCAAGATCGACCGGATCCAAATTGAAGATCAAACCAATGTTATGAATCCAATTAAGTTTGGGGCTTTTGTTTCCCTTATAAAATTGAGTTTGTATATGCATTCAGTTTAACCGATTGAAAAGAATTTGATGCGCACATAAGAGCAACAGGTCGTGGCCACGTACAATCGAATTGATGCTCAAATGATTGATAGATGATTTTGTTGCACAGGAACCTTCTAATGGTCTTGAATATGGAAAGCCATCTGTCAATTTATGTTTATGATGCATGGAAGGTAGGTGTCGATTAGGTTGCAGGTTCGCGACCAAGAGAGGATCAATGGTATGGATTTTGTGCGTTTGAGGAGAACTTGGAAATGGTAATCGATCAGAGATAGATACAAGATCGACTGGGTTCAATTAATTCGATTATTATGGAGTTTTAATGTTCGAACGACTCTAAGGTTTAAAGCTTCGGTTACTCGAGTTCAATCGTCGATTTATCGGCTTAAATCTCAATTAAAGCATATTAATGGGTTCGAATCTTGTTCTTGAATCGGTTGATAACGATTGGAATTCAATTATTAGATGTTTTACCCATAATTAGGGCCTCGCCGGAGCTCAGCCGGTGGCGGCCGAAGTTCACCGGATAAACAGGGAGAGAGAAAAACAAAAGGGTTCGATTTTTTGGAATTTTACACAAATGGTCCCTGCGGTTTGATTTTAATATTTTATGCCCAAACTTCCCTTGTAAGTTTCTAAAATAACAAACTAACCACCCTAACTTAATATTTTAAGTTTTAACATTTTTAAGTTCAAGAAATTTTATAAATTATTATTATTATTATTATTATTATTATTATATTATTATTATTATATTATTAATACCTGTACTGTTATTGTTACCATTACGTAAGTTGTTATTAATGTTATTTTTATTATAACAATATTATTATTACTAACATTATTATTGTTATTATTATTATTATTAAAAATATTATTATTATTAATAGTATTATTATTATTCTTATTATTATTAATATTATTATTATTATTATTAACATTTCTATTAGTATTATTATTATTATAATTATTATCTTTTTTAATATTATTACAATTATTATTATTGTTATGTTTCAATTTAATTGCTAGGTTATTAACCCTTACATTAAAACTTAAAGGCAAACCAAGAATTAAACATAAGTAACTCATATGTTTCATAAATGTCAACAATGGTCCTTACAATAATTAAACGAAGTTAACTTTTTGTTAAAAGAAATACTAGATGTTACATCATTAATGATTGACGATGATTTACATGATGATTGTCACTACAACTTTTTGTTTTTCTTAAAATCTATTTCATCATCACTTTCCCAATTTACAACCAACCTTCTTTCTTCACACTTTCTACAAAAGAATTGTCATGATTGATTTACATTTTTTATGATAAGGTCAATAGTTAGTGAGACATTAACTAAAGTTATTAAGTCTGACTTTTGTTTAAAACCTAATCATAGGTCTATTCATTTGATGTGATAATAGATGAAGGTAAACAAGTGTAATCGTGATTAATAGGTGGTGCAATGTTAGAATACAAACAACACCTTGCCCCACTAATTTTCTATGTAATTTGAGACTTGATTGTACGTTCAACCATATTTAAGAATAACTCAAACTTTTCAACTATTAATTTTGTAGATAAGAGTTCATTGTTAAGATTATTGACTTCTAAAGAAAGCTCATTATTATGTATTTTCAAATCTTTTATGTTGCAATCATTTTCAAGTAGATTCGCTTTAGATTAAGAAATTGATTTGTTTATACCATGTATATTTTCTTTAAGAAATCTCTCATCATCTTTATTTACGAACTTGATATAGAAAATTTTAAACTTCTAGGATCAAGCGTTCATTGTGAACTCTATATCTTTCAAAAGTATCATTTAAACAAAGACTAGTATGTACCTCTTCAATTTCTTCTGGTTTGTTTGTCTCTTCAGGTATAAAATTTACAAGAAGGCTTTTAATTCCGTTTTTCTCCTATAGATGCTCGAGTGATCTAAACAACATTGACAGTTTCATTATAAGTAGGTGTTGGGGTCCTTAACAACATTTACATACATTTCTTCTTTTGCTGATGTGAACTCAACAACTTTTTGTTCAATTTCTTACTTTTTCTCTTTAGTCATTCTTGATTGAGCCAGAGTAATCTCAACAGCTTCATCTTAACCACCCTTTTATCCTTCACACATTCTTCACCAGCAAACACTCTCTTTAACAACTCATCAGTCATAAATTCATTAAGTATATTCTTCTCAACATTTTCTTCATCAGTATGAATTTTAGCGAATAAAGCAGTAGACAATTGATATCTAGAATCTTCATCTGATATGACTAGTCATATTCATCATTGGTCTAAGATACCAGATCTTTGTTGTTTGATGAGCTAGCTTTATCACCATTAGTCTCTACCTCTACAGGTACCATCTACTATGAGTCTAATTTGATCTCCATTAAGTACATTCTAGAGCAAAGTGACCAGATTTGTCTAGTTATAACATTTTCCATCATAGCCATCTTATACTTGATATCATTTTCTTCCACATCATCAAGATTAACTTGTTGTAAATCATTAACTAAAATATTGGGTGCCCTGAGTCTTCAAGCTAAAAATGCTTTATTATTGTTCATGAAGGTTATAAATAGAGCCAGATGCTCTGTAGCTATTTGAATAGTTTGCTTTGTTGGGTTGGAATTTACAACAAAATCTTATTGTATTGGTTGAGAGGATTGACTATGTGATTGAGATTGCAGATGATTGTAGTGAGTATGATGAGAAGCTTGAAACTAAGGCATGGATGAATCCATGACATTTGGATTAATAGAATTGGCCGCTTGTTGTTGACACAACTGGGATTAGCTAACATAATAATTTGGATGACTAGCCATTTTAGCATATAAAGCAGATGCTTCAGCTCCTATTGTGTTGATGTAATTAACAACTCTTTGCTTATAATTCATTTCATATGACTTGATTGTTGAAATAAGATCGTTGAGTGACAAGGTAAACAAATCCTTGGTTCTTTTAATAGTTGTGGAATTATTGTTCCAGCTATATGATAGAGAATTCAATAAATTCTTATTTACTAAGATATATTCCAGGGTAATTCAAGCACTTGTCATCTTGGTTATTAGCTTGACAAACCTTGACGTACATGATTAAACTATTAAACTTTTGGTTTAACATGTCCTTTTGACTCTCTCTCAAATCCTTTTCCCTATTGTCTCCTCCTCCGTAGCATCCCACAAATCTTTAGCTTTTCTTTAATCCTTTAACTTTTGAGCAATTTTAGTAGTAAGTGCCATCGTGATGGCATCATAAGCCTTGTCATCAATCTTAAGTTTGTTCATGTCTTCCTCATCCCAGAGGTGTTTATGTTTGAGCACCAGATCTCCTTTATCATTGTTATACATGGAATTTACGGTCCTTGTGCGATTGACCGCATCATCTAGGGTTGGTGTAAAAAACATGATTCACAAATCTATAAACCCAATCAGGGTAGTCTTCTTCGCTAAGAAGTCTCGGAGGTTTTGTGGTGGTTCCAATCTCATTATTAAGGTTGATGGTGGCAGTGATATGCTTTAGATTTGCCAATTTTCAAATTCAGAAATCAATTTTTACAAAAAGTTTCAAACATGAACTTCTCGCACAAAGATCTGAGTTATCGCGTAAACATATGCCAATTTATCATGTGGTTACCTTCTTAACTGAATTTGTTAAGAAAAATACTTCTTGCACGTAAGGAGTCTTTTGTAACAAACTTTTCCGAAACAAAAGCTTCTCGCGTTAAAATGGACTTTTTGGGTGCGATCAACAACCTTTTGCTCATGCTCTTTCCATCCAATTTTGAAAATATCACCATCGATCTTTCACCAAATTGTTCAAAACTAATTAATTAAGCTTTCACTTAGTGGTTTAGGTTCAGTTAAGATCCTAATGGTCTCTAAGTGAGCCAATAAGCTTGTTTAATCACAAAACATCTTTAAATCTTCAATTATGAGTAATAACATTTGACATCTTCAATAATGATCAAAATCTACAGGAATCAAGTGAATCTTCAAAGATGAGCAATTTGGAGTTTGAGAATACTTCAAAACACCCTTCAATATTCAAACCAATCTATCTAGAGAATACCAAGCTGTTATACCAATTGTAAGGATTAACAATTAACATGATTGATCTCGCAACAATAACACAAAATATTGTCATTACGGTATAGAAAAGTAGAAGATAAGAATGATTGTAAATAACTTTCCAATTTTATTGCTATTTAATTTTGAGTGATTACAATATGTGTGAAAATCAAGAAATGGCAAAAAGCTACTAAATTACATTATTAATTAGCTATTTATACTAAACTAAACTAATTCTTGCACGGGAGTACTTCTCGCGCGGTAACTTGGACTTCTTGCATGAATGATCTTCTTTATCTTAATTTGATTTTCCAAGCCTCAAGGTTCAATCCCTTCATAAACAAATAAGGGACTAGTAAATCTACTAGAACACATCTAAGATGGAATCTCAAGATTCAAGAGAAGATTTTGGATTCTAAATCTTAATTTACCAAGGAAAAATATCTCAAATGAGGCCTATATGTGACATCATGTAATTTTTCGTTAACAAACTCCTTTAGTTCCGTTAGGTCTTGTATACATATGTCATGAGCACACACTAGTTGTTATTGAACATTGGTGACTTAATAACAATTTTTGATAAACGGATAATAATTTAATTAATAATGTGGATTATAAATTTTTGGTTATGCGATTTATGATTTTTAAATATTATTTGTGAATTTTACTTTATAACGTCACAACGTGTTATATTTATTTTATGTGTTTTGTATTTAGTTAAAAATACATATATGATTATTATATTTGAATAATAATGCTTGTATTTTATAGTTAAAACTATTTAAAAGTGTTAAAAATTAACTTTTATAAAATTAAACAAGAGAGGTTTATTTTATAGTTACCATTTAACTTAATATTAGCAAAATTAATCAAACCCTAGCCCCCCAAACCCCCATTTTCGGCCAAGCGGTCCCATCCCCCTCTCCCTTTGCGATTTTGATTAACATCAAGCACAAATCTTCGATTTATATTAGCCTAAGAGATTCTAATGTGTAGCAAGTTTCAATTCTTGGTCATTACGTATTTAAAGGTTAGATTTTAACAAGTTTTTCATGGTTTTTGATGTTGATGAACCCCTATCAAAATTATGAATGAAAGTTGAAATTGATGATTGTTTGATGATGATATGGTGTTAGTTATGTTGTATGAATGTTGGGTTATGATGATTATGCAAGAAATCCATGATTTGATCATGTAGTTCATACATTGCCTAAAGTGGAAACATTTTCTTCTTGGAATTCATGATATAATTATTATATGATGTTAGTTGTATTTCTTTGATGTTAGTTCACATGGATTGTGCAAGAAAATCATGAAATTTGAAATTTTGTGGTTATTCATACCTTGCTATAAGTAGAAACTTTTAGATATAAGATTTGTGAATTATTATGAATTGATGATATTGGTCATGTCTAGGTGATTTTTATGGAATTGATTATGTATGATGTTGGTGAATTCTTGAATGAATTGGGGTGTTAGATAGATTTTGGGTGCTACATTCCCAAAAGGGAAACTTTATTTATGTAGAACATTGGATATGGTGAATTGGGCATGTTCATGATGTTAGGATCATATTAGAATGCTTGTTTATGATGTGTAATGTGGTAGAATGTGTTAATTGAGTTGTCTAAATGCTTGATTGATCATTTAGGAAATTTAGGTTCTTATTGACAATACGTGATGATGGATTATTTTAGGTGATCATGGAATCATGTATGCCTTTGTAATAGATCATTGTTGTGTATGTTGGTTGGCATGTATCTTGTTGAATAATATGATTATCATCATCATACACGTGTGCGAATCTAAACCCCTACTTAGTAGGACTGGAATGATTTAGGGTGAGAAGTCGTGAGTGGCTTCACATGGCATGTAGTGCATGAGTAGACTCCATGTATGATTTACTAGTTGTGATGTAACTATAATTGTGTTGAGCATGTTGACTACTTGAGATTCACATGGGTTGTATGATAAATTAAGGTTGTATGATGATCTTGGTAGAACAAGAGGTTGATGATATGACATACGTGAATAACTTGTAAGATAACTATGTAAAATGAGTTGCTATGCTTGAATAAAGGACATTTCAATTAACATGTCGCCAAGTTGTCATACAGGTCAACTAGGTCAAATGAGTCTTGTTTTTCAAAACCTTGGTCAATGTGTTTATTGAGCACCTAGGGTTGTTAAGCTTTTTGTGTACACGTACATATGTACTTGCGTGTTCTAAGTAACCTTTGAAGGGTTGTCTTTCCATCCATCGTTAGCTTTTCTTATCGTTTATACACTCTCTTTTAGTAAATATAAAATGCTTGTTTACAAACGCTTTATTATTGTATGTTATGTATATTGTAACACATTATGATATACCTTGGAAGCCATCACACTCTCGGATCGTAAATATTGGTACGTTGCAGGAAATATTGGATAGACTACAGGGTCTGACGAGCCCCACCTGTGCGACTCGAGGTCAAAAGGGTGCAATTTTGTCCTAAATACAAAAATTATCACGACGTGGTAAGTCATGACTGAAGGCAACAAACAAAACATAGTTAGCTTTGATTGTGAAATCGCTATGGTTATTTCTTGTGAATATAGACTAGCTATCTATTTCAATGTACTTTTTATGTTTTGAAAATATTACTGATTATGTTAAATGCAAACTCTAGAACTCAACAACCATTATGTTAACTCTTTTAGTATGCTATTCTCAGGCCGGTCATTACCTCTGGTTGCCAGTAGGAGCACATCAGAAGTTCAGCTTGCATTTCAAAGCCTCATATTACGTCTTGACATTTGCATTGCCATTTTTGAGTTTTTAAACAATCGTTTGGCACGTGTTTTGCGAAAGTTACACTTTATATACTTTGGGTTGACTTACTTACAAAACTCTTTGGCACAGTATTAAAGTTTTATACTCTAGTTTGTTTTTAAATGTTGCATATAGTGTCATTCTAAGTAACTAATGACTAGGATCTTGGTTTGTTGAGTCCCTCACGGTAAAACCCCACATGTGGATTTTGAGAGTGACAATATAAATAAAGATACTTGGTACACTCATGTAATAACAAAATGTATAAAGACTTTGTAGCTAATACTGATGGCTAAGCATAAAGAAATCAATGGTGTGTTTATCAACAAATGCCTTACTTTTTTAAGAGTTAAGACATTAAGATCAAGAATAGGTTGGACTCGCCTTAGATTAGATTTTGTTTATATTTTATTGTAATAGGTTAAATCTTAGCTTACTTTGTAAGTTTGATTATTAGTTATGTTTTGCTGCCCAGAGAAACTATGAGCAAAACTATAGTTTCACTCATAGTTAGATGCTAGTTTCACCCGGTGAAACTGTGTGTCTCAGTCATGCGCAACTGTAAATTGGCAGGATAGTTTTGTTAGCAGCGAAACTATCAGCAAAACTATCATTACTTTATATAGATTTAATTTCTATCTTTCTAGGGATCCTTGAAAAAACACTAATTTGTTTATCATTGTTGCAAGTGCCTTTGTAAGCGAGAATTTCACAGAAATATTATTGAGCTTTATTACTTTGTGAGTATTAGAGTATGATTGTTATATTTTGAATACTTTTGGGTTATTATTTATCTTCAATTGTGTAATGTTTGTGTTTGTTGATCGATATTGAACGATTCAATCGATCAAGTGTACTATAATTCGATCATTTGGACCAAAAAAATGGTATCAAAGCCATAATCATATAAGTTTATTCTGATATCAACAAACCCAGCTTCTATCACCTCATCCACTTTCTCAGTCCTACCAGCCACATTCTTAGTCCTACCAATCACATTCTCAGTCCTACTAGTCAAAGTCTCAGTCTTTATATCATCTCTCACACTAGATCCTCCACCTATCTTAGTTCCTGCACCAGAAGTTCCCTCTCCTACCCTAGAAGATGTACCCACTTTCAGAAATGGGTGCTTAGATCTATCAATCATATCATCAAACTCAAATTGAGTTAGCTGATTGGGCACGCTGGCTGCAGCCTTTAGCTTGTTAACCTCAATCATCAATCTATGCATGTTCCACATCCTTCTAATGATTTGATTCAAATAGATACTAATATTCTATCTACAGGTTTAAAGGGTGTGATCTCTAAGCATATGTGTGAGGAGTATGGGTATGGACTGACTAGCGGGCTTGGATGCAAAAGTTTTAGTACACCTAAACCTCAACACTCTGTTTTAGTTCTTAATTCTAGCTTGAGTTCTGTTTTTGTTTCAAAACAATATGTTTCAAAGAATGTTTTAGTTTGTTCTAGTGATGTTTCTATCTCTTCTTTAAATGATTTGAGTTCTAATGTTGACGTTTCTTTTGATTGTGTTACTTCTAATGTGAATGATTCTACTGTTGAGCGTAAAGAGAAAACTAAAAGTAATTGTTTTGAAAAATCTTTTCTCACCCCATCCCATCATTTACCCCAACTAATATTTCACTATCAAGTGAAACGGTAACATCATCATCTTGTGCATGTACAAGTGGTACAATACCACATGTACCTCAGCTGAAAATTTTTCAACATATGTAAATAATCATTTGTTAATAAATGAAAACAGACCCAGAGATATGTACGGGACTTATAGTGATGTTGATTTTATTTTTTCTGAATGTAATGAGGAATATACATTAATAAAATTCCTGACTTGCTGCATAACAGATCTAGGTTAAAATCACATTATCTTAGGTGTGGTAAAGATGATCATGTAGTTAAAAACTATCCTCAGCTTCTTCCTAGACAAATTCATAAGATTCTTTTGGTAGTAGATTGACTCACCTGGTTAATAATTTCTTTTGCAAACAATCATCTACACCAAACTCAAAAGTTGTTCAAGCATGGGTTCTTGTTTCACCTCGTTAATCTGTTCATTCCATTTTTGCAAGAGTCATCCACTAAAGCTATAAATAGTGTTTGAGATGTTGATAGTGGATGCTTTAGACATATGATGGGCCTGAAGGATTTATTTTCAAACTATCAAATAATCAATGGAGGATATGTCACGTTTGCCGACAACAAGAAAGTAGGAAAACTGATTGGTCAAGGGGAGGTCTCTAATGGATCTCTTACATTGGAGAAAGTCAATTATGTGATAGAGCTTGCCTTAAATCTATTGAGTGTCTCTCATATTTGTGATAAAGACATTCCAGTCTTGTTTATGTCCAATGAATGTCTCTTACTAAAATCTGTGATTGATATTCTAGAGGAGATGGTACTTATGAGGGCTCCAAGAAAGAATGACTCTTATCTTCTTGACATGGGTTCTAAAGAGTCAGCACCCACTATCATTTGTCTTCTATCAAAAGCTTCCACATCTGAGTCTTTCTCATGGCATCGTAGATTGGGCCACGTTAGTTTCAAAAATATAAACAAATTAATTAAAAACAATCTTTTTAGGGGATAACCTTTAAAAGATTTTTTTGTTGCTGAGAAATGCATGGCATGTGCTAGAGGAAAATAACATAAGAAGGTTCATAAATCAAAACTTGAAAATAGCATTTCTAATCCCCTTGACTTGTTACATACTGATTTGTTTGGCCTAATTAGCATTTAATCCATTGCTAAGAAATCTTTTTGCCTCGTTGTTACAAATGACTTTTGCACGTATTCATTCGTGAGATTTCTTGCCCATAAAGGAGAAGTTGCTGAAGAGTTGCAGAAGTTGATTCTTTCAATTGAAATGATAAGCAAGAGCAAGGTTATGGGTATTCGAAGTGACAATTGTACGAGTTCAAAAATCAAATATTTGATTCCTTTTGTGCTGGTAAAGGTATTTGAGACAGTTCGGTGCAGCGAGAACAACTCAGCAGAATGGTGTTGCTGAAAGAAAGAATCACACCCTTATTGAAGCTGCTCGTACTATGCTGATTGAGTCCTCTTTACCTATTATCTTCTACCAGAGGCGTGAACTGTGCTTCTTATGTTCTTAACATTGTGTTGATCATCAAAGACAAAATGAAAACTCCGTATGAATTGTTCCATAAGAGGAAGCATTTGATTGATTTCTTTTGTCCATTCGGATGTCCGTGTACTTTACTAAATACCCAGGCACAAGAGACGAAATTCGGTGTTGTGTCTGATGAGTGTTACCTCACCGGCTATTTCTCCTTGCAAAAAGCTTATCGGTGTATTAAAAGAAAACCCGTATTGTGAAAGAGTCTTTCTATGTCGATTGGTAGGAATCTAATTCCTTTGATGTCCGATCAGAACCCGCGTGATTCTTTGACTCAAATACGGCTTTTAACTCTTCTAATCTTCCTGTTTTTGATGATGATGCATCCGTCTCCAAGGTCCAAACAAACATCATCCTTCTAGATCCATTACATGTTGTTCATCCTATCCATCAAGCTCCTCTTAATTCATCACCTGACAATGCCACATGAGTTGACATTGCATCTTCCTCATCATCCTTTGACATTCCACCTCCACTTGTTTGTGCATCTCTTCCTTCATCACCCACTTCTACATCATCTCCACCTATTCCCTCCTCATCACCTATTGAATCTACCCAACCATCTTCTTCTCTATCATCTACTCACCAACAACACATCAACTCACCTTCTTCAAATACCCTACCACTAACCACTGATCTCAAAACCTTGAATGACCACCCCCATGATAACATTATAAGATCCATCACCGATGGAGTTCGGATGTAAAGTTAATCTGATTTGATTAATGTATGCCTATTCTCTTATTTTATGTCCCAAATCATTCCAAAGAATGTTCATACAAGTCTTTAGGATCCTTGTTGGGTTGGATCAATACAATTGGAGTTGCAACAATTTAGGAAGCTAAAGGTGTGAACTCCGGTTGATCTCCCACCAAACAAATGACCAATATACACAAAATGGGTGTTCAAGAACAAACCCGGTGATCGTGGTAGTGTGGTAAGAAACAAATCCAGATTGGTGGTTCAAGAGTTTGCTTAAGATGAAGGGATTGATTACATGGATGTCTTTGCCCTAGTGGCCTATCTTGAAGCTATAATGATTTTTTTGGCTCATGCTGTTATCAAATAGTTCAGGTCTACTAGATGGATGTCAAATGTGCATTTCTCTATGGAGACATTGATGAAGAGATGTATGTGTGTCAACCACCAGGTTTGAGGATCTAGACTTTCCTAAGAAACTCTACAAGCTTGATAAATCTCTCTATGGTCTCTATTAAGCTCCTTGCATCTGGTACGAGACTCTAACACAATATCTTCTGAGCAATGGTTTTTCTCTTGGCACCATTGATATTACTCTATTCAAGAAACAAGTGGATGGTGAGATGCTAATTGTGTAATTTTACATGGATGGCATTACTTTTGGCTCCACCAATCCAAAGCTGTGTTGGGACTTTGAGGAGGCTATGCATGGTTGTTTTGAAATGAGAATGTTGGGGGAGATGTGCTTTTTCCTTGGGTTGCAAGTTGAACAAAAGCCAAAGGGAATTCTCATTCATTAGGAGAAGTATATCAAGAAATTCCGAAGAAATTTAAAATGGATGATACTTCTCCTGAACTGACTTCATTCACTACTCAAACTTGCCTCACTCCAAACGAGAATGGGAAACCTGTTGATCTTCATCGGTACAGATCTATGATTGGTTCCCTAATGTATCTTACAGGAAGCTGTGTTGACATCACATTTGCTGTAGGATACTGTGCCCGATACTAATCTTCCCCGAAGGAATCCCACAAAAAGGCTATAAAACGAATCTTTCATTATCTTAAAGGCTCTTCTCATTTAGGGCTTGGTATCCTTATGGTGGGTTTTTTACTTACATGCTTATTCTGACGATGATTCAAATGGTTGCAAGTTAAACATAAAATTGGTCACTAGAGGTTGTTAATATCTAGGAAATTGTCTTGTATCACGGGAGAGCAAGAAACAGACTATTGTCTCTCTTTCAACGAGGGAGACAGAATACATTGTTGCATCAAGCTGTTGCTCACAAGTGCTATGGATACAACATCAGATGATTGACTATGTAATCAACTTTCTCCATACACCTTTGTTTTGTGACAACAAAGCTGCCATTGGAATCACAAAGAATGTAATTCACCATTCCCGCACAAGCATATACATGAGAAGTGTTTTATTGATATTATTCCTATTGACATTAAACATCAAAAAGCTGATCTTTTCACTAAAACATTCGATAAACTTTGTTTTTATGAACCGATCTCCATGCTAGGATTAATATCATTTTAAAACTTATGTTTTTGCATTGTCTCATGTACATATTGTATATATTTCTTTGTTGTTTTACTTTTTTCAATTAGCTTTTTATTAATCTCCTTAGTCCTCCATTATTTTCCATAAAAAATATAATAAAAGAATAAAATAAGAAATAATTTTAATATATATATATATATATATATATATATAATATATATATATATATTGCTTAGAAATTTCTTGATGATACATAGGAATTTCAGGGGATATATATATATTGAGAACGTGATATCTCTTTGTTGCTATATTTTAACCAAATGTATTATTGATTTCTTTTCCTATACTATCTCAAAAGCTACTTGATAGCTCCTTTTTGTATCAAAGAAGCTCCTTGGTGTATTTTGTTACGTGGTTATCTCCTCTACTACGGGTGAACAATGAACTGGAGTGATGATCTCCTCTGTTATATGTAAATATAGACCTGGAGCTCTCATCAACACAATTTAATGATCTTCTCTGTTATACGTAAGTATAGACCAGAAACTATCATCAATCAGTCTCAATTCACAAACTCCTTTGTTATACGTATGTATGGACCTGGAACTCTCATCTTTAGATGTCTATAAGTACTATGCTTCTTTTGAAAAGGATCCTTGTTGTTCTCAAATTGTATTACGAAGTAGAGCATGTCACTTGTTCAATATATCATGAGGTCAGGATAAGTCTATTTGCCAAATGTTTGGGGGACTGAGTCATGTAACTCTTCTTCAAATGAATAAAAACATGATAACCAAAATTGCAGTTCACTTGTTTAAAAGAATAAGGCATGGATTTAAAAGGACAACTATATCAACAATCCGCCAAGCTCTTATTCTCTAGAAAATCTCTTCAGCTTATCATCTCTTTATATCCTTTTCTTTTATTTTGTCAAATTTATGTAAATTTTGGATAGGTCTTGTGGGGCATTTTCATGTTGATTTTTTATTTTGGTCTTTTTCTTTATTCCTTTTTAATTTTTCATATAATTAAAAGAAATAGAAATTTTTAAAATTTTTAAGTTTACAGCGAAACTATACTTTAGCTCATAGTTTCGTTATGTGAACTATAGATTCACCGACACTTTTGTTCATATCTGGTCAAAGCATGTTCTATGTGAAACTATAGTTTCGTTGCCAGCAAAACTAAGTGCTATATATCACACTCTGAGAAATTAAGAGCTCATTTTCACACTATCATTGTTATTAGCATCCGACACCTTTATGTGAACTTCTTAAGCGATACTATGTTTTAGAACTTCTTATGACAGTTTCGGTGATCAAAATTCGGTTTTGCTTGGTCGAAATTATAGTTTCGGCGTGGCAAAATTACTTTGTTGGCCTGCCAAAACTACAACTGATTATATATTGAAACTACAACCTATTATATAATGAAACTACACTTTCGCTTGCCGAAACTACTATTTCGGCTAGCGAAATTATACTTTCGCCTAGTAAATTTATTTTAATTTTACTTTATTTTCATTATTTTTAATTATTATTCTTTTTTATTTATCTTTCTAATGTGTTTGATCTGTTTTTCAGATAAAATGGCTAATCTGAAATTTGATGAGCGGGAACAACATTACAACTATCCTGGATGATACCAACCCCTGGGTTGCAAGATTCAGAGATTGCATAGGTTGGCTCCAACGGTCACCCGTTGCATATGCAATTTCTCACTCTCCCACTATCCATGATCTTTACATTAGAGACTTCTGGAGAACTGCTGAGTATGATACTAGAGTCAATCCGCATAGGATCGTCGCTAGATTACTCGAGAACAACATTTTGTTCAAAATAGAGGTTGTTGCATGGGTGCTAAGACTCCAGGAAGACTGTGGAGAAGAGGTTCTCATGAGTGATGAGGAGGTCTTTGAGGCGTTTATGAATATGGGATATGAGGGGCCTCCTTTTAGGACAAGGAAGGAGATCAAGAAGTTCTTTTTGTCCAAGGAGTGGTGATACATTGCCCATGTCTTCATTATGTGCTTAGCTCACTGAAAAGGTGGATCCGATAAGCTGATCTTGATTAGGCCAAAGTTATGGTCATATTCTATAGGGGGCAGAAGGCCAATATTGCTAAACTCACTTTTGATTCCATGGCAGAGAATGTGATGGCTCTGAAGAAGGATAAAAGGCTGCTATATCCAAGATTCCTGCAGATAATTATAGATGATCTTATTCTAAATGTTTCGAGATATGGGGAGCTAAAAATATTGGTTTAGATGAAGACTTAGACGACACGACTTTGGTGCAAAATCACACACTTGTGGGAAAATATGTATCGAGCAGAAAGGTGGAACTACATACGAAGGGTGATTGAGGTTGAGGATAAGCGAGCTGAGGAGATGAGGGAGAAAAGAGCAAAGTCTATAATGAAAAGGAAGATATATGCAAAAGAGGCTAAGTATGATTTTGAAGAGGATATTCATAAGACCGTGTAGGAGGTAAGGGCTAAAAAGGAGAGACGGTTTAAGAAAAGGTTGATCAGGAGGAGAATGAGAGGAGGATGAAGCATAAACACCAAGCGTTTTCTAGGCCCTAGAGAAGGGATGAGAGGGCAGGTCTGGGTTAGGATGTTATGAGGAATCTCAGCTCTTCTTTACCTATTGAGTTGAGCATGATGAAGACTAAGCTGACCAATCAAGAGTTAAGGGAGAAAAGAAAGGATGAGATAATAGATGGGATGAATAAGATGTTGGTGAATTAGCAGAATTTGATAAAGAGATTGCTGGTTAATGTGAATGACCTGAAGGTTGTAGCCGGCCTGCCTAATCAGCTAACTCAAATTGAGTTAGATGATATGACTGATATTTCTAAATACATATTTCTGAATGTGGGTACATCTTCTTGGGCAGGAGATGGCACTTCTGGTGCAGGACTAAGAAAACTAGAGGATCTGATGTGAGAGATGATATAGAGACTGAGAATATGACTAGTGAGACTGAGAATATGGCTAGTAGGACTGAGAATGTAGATAAGGTGATAGAAGTTTGGTTTGCTATGTGGCCAAAAAGTGCTCGGATGAAAATGATGTGTTTGAAACGGCTAAGGATGAATGGTTCATTAATGAGAAGGAGGTTGATGAGATTACCTCCTTATTTAAAAATATTCAGGGGCCTAGTAAGAAAGAGACAGGCAAGAGGATCATCAGTTGGAAATACAACTCCGGCCTCAAAATGTATATGATTAAGAGGAGTGGGGGAGGTATCTCTTAAGTGCATAAAAGGAAGGCATTCAAGACCTTGCCTAAGTGGGATCTTAGGAGGTTAGCTGTTATACCAATGATTGATTCTAATTTAAGTGAGATGGCAAAGATGTTGAAGGAGGAAATAAAGAAAGGGCTAAACGATAACTTAAAGGATTTCAAATTTATGAAGGAAGAAAGAAAGAGGTCAAAGAAGGATAAAGATTGGGAGACTAGGAAGGGTCGAATTGTGTTGAGGGTGAAGCCCCTTAACACTGTGAGCAGAGTGAGGGTGCCTTATCCCATCCCCTAACAGTTTCAAAGTTTTGAGGAATAGATTTATGATAATAATACGGGGGAGGCAGTGATTAGGTTGAAGAATGGGGTTGAATATAATCTATTTGATCCAATGGAGTTATTTGCCTTTTGTGATGATGATCTACTTGTGCTATATGAGAATCATAATAAAGTTTGGGCTAGAGCTGAGACACAAAGAAGCAAGCCTGTTTATGATGGTTGCTAACAAGGTAAGGGGTGTTAAGGATGAAGTGAGGGAGCTGGCCTAGAAGGTTAAAGAAGAAGATAAGTTGAGGATGGGCGTGCACGACTTAATGAGACAATTCACGCAGGAAAGTGAACGTGTCGAGGTTGAAGTCGCACGATGTAATGAAGAAAGATCTGAGGTAGTGGAAGATTCTGGAGCTGAAAAGACAAATGAAGACTGATCAAGTCAACAAGATCCAACCTAGGGTGAATATTGAAGATCAAGAATTGGTTGGACTCACCTTAGATTAGATTTTGTTTATATTTGATTGTAATAGGTTAAATGTTAGTTTACTTTTGTATGTTTGATTATTAATTATTTTTTGATTCCCATCGAAACTATGAGGGAAACTATAGTTTCGCTCATAATCAGCTACTAGTTTCAGTCTGCGAAACAGTGTGTCTCAGCCAGGCGAAATTGTGAACTAGCATGATAGTTTCCCTGATAGCAAAACTGTCAGCGCAACTATCATTACTATCTATCTATCTATCTATCTATATATTATATATATATATATATATATATATATTTGATTTCTATCTTCGTAGGGATCCTTGCAAAAACCCCAATTTGTTTATCATTGTTGCAAGTATCTTTGTAAACTGGAATTTCACGTAAATATTATTGAGCTTAGTTACTTTGTGAGTATTGGAGTATGATTGTTATACTTTGAATACTTTTGGGTTATTATTCATCTTCAATGTTTAATGTTTGTGTTTGTTTTTTGATATTGAACGACTCAATCGATCAAGTGTACTATAATCGATCATTTGGACCAACACAACAGAATATTAGAAGGCATTTGGAATATTATAACAATAAGAAATCCATGATTAGAAATAGGGTCAGGTGACTATGTATTTTGTGACTAAGTTACTGAGGACATCTTATGGTCATGATATGATCTAGGTCATAATTGACAAATTCACCAAATTAAGGTGATTCTTACCAATTAGATAATATTTCAAGATAGAGAGCTAGCCAGAATATATATATAAAGATAATAACAAGGCATGGGAGATTAATTTCTATCATATCTCGATTGTTAAACTCAAACAAAGGCTAATAGCGTCATGTGATAGACAGAAGAGTTATGTTGGAAAAAGAGGAAAGCATTTGAATTTGAAATAGGAGATAAGACTTTTTGAAAGTAGTTCCGTGGTAAGATATCATTAGATTTAGAAAGATAAATAAGCTAAGACTTAAATATGTTAGTCATTTTGAATAACAGATTCAAATATTCTTGTAGCTTATAAATTAAATTTACCTTGAGAATTAAGTGGTATACATGATGCATTCCGTGTATTAGACATTGTAAAATGTTTGATGGACAAAACATTAGTAGTATAACTTGAATAAATAAGGGTGGATGACAAGTTACACTTTATCAAAGAGCCAATATAAGTAAAGGATAGAGAAGTTAATACTTTAAGATAAAGTAGGATCCTTAGAGTAAAAGTTAGAAGGATTCTCAAAGGACACCCAAATTCACATAAGAAGGAGAGGAATAAATTAAACAAAAGTATCCTCAATTATTTGAGGTTAAATGAAACTTCAATGATGGGTGATAAGCAAATAATTAACTTCGCAAATGAATAGAATCATGCCTAACGAATTCTCTAATAAAGGGAGACTATAACAACCTCAAGAAATCCAAGTTTGACTTTGTAAAAGTGTTTATATTTTTAGGATTAGCTTAAAACCTGTTAACTATGACTAATATTAGGGTTACAAATTCTATATTTATGTGAAATTTTAAGTGTATATATGGATGATATTAATTTACTAATATGAAATCTATATGAACTAGTGCTTATGTGATATTTCATGTGAATCCTTATAAGGAGAATGTGCTATTTTATATGAAGATTAATGGATGTGATTGCATGAACTAGGAATTAGTTTAATAATAATTAGGTATGAATAACTTCTAATAGAACTTATCAGAAAGAATAACCTAAGCTCCAAGAAACATGAACAAAAGTCTACATGCATATATGTAATGTCATTAAAGAAAACCGTAGCTACTAAATGCATATCTCCACCTTAACACCTATATCCTAAACCACAAGACATTATAAATAAAAAAATTATCCTAAATTACAACATTGTAACTACACCATAAGCACTTGATTACACATTACCACCCTTGATTAATATCGTAAACACACTAACTACCCTTAGTTTTCTACCATCTTAATGACCCACCTTGACTACTCACACTTTTGACCACCCTACCAGTAGATACCTCATATTTAAGACACAAAGTCCTCCCTAACTCTACCATAGAATAAGTTTGGCTTCGAAAGAAGATTACCCTCAAAAAAAATTTTACTCTCGGAAGAAAGCTTTATTGTGTAACATAAATCTTTGGGCCCCACTCTATACAAAGGTAAAGATGTTGTTAATGATGTTGGAATATTTTAAATGGATTTAACCCTTACTGCCCTTGTCACATCACACCCCAAACTATCAGTTCACCTTATCCATCCACCATTTCACCCATTTAGATACTTCTAACTTATCCTTTTAATCTTTTTACCAATTTCGCTACCCTAAGTTTCCTTCGTCTTCACTTTTACTCCCAAATGAACTTCATTTCCACTATAATTTCCAAATAATGGCACTAAACCCTCAGCACAATGATGTCGCACTCCTTGATTCTTCCAAGAATGCTGACTTATCAGAAATCTTCCTTTTCCAAATCCAGTCCACCTACTACACAACCCTAACCGTTAACCCCACCGCTTACTCAAACCTCATGGTAGAGTTCTAGTGAAATGGTCAACTTGAAAATCTGAACGGAGTCAGGGTCATTAGGGCAACAATTTACGGCCAGGAATTAGTCATATCTGAATAGACCATGAGGAGCACCTAGAGCTTCACGATGATGGTTCTCCTACTAAATTTCCTAAAATGGATATAGAAGAAACAAATGCCCAAATGGGATATGGTGGATATGTGCATAGGTCCACACTCTACAAATTTAATTTCTCTTACAATGAGAAGTTCATACTTCACATTCTTCCTCGCTGTCTATCAAATAAGTCCGGGGGTTGGGATCAAATTCTTTATGATTTAGGATGCTTGGTTCACGGGTGGTAAAAGGTCTCAGGTTCAACTATTCAAGATTAATGCTGAACAACTTTAGAGGAAATCTTCAAAGCAAAATATTTTAAGTGTATCCCAAGTTTATTGAGCATATAATTAAGTGTGAGCTGGATTAAGAGAAGCTTCTCTGTGAAGCTACTCTACCTATCCCTCACATGAGGCCAACCATCTTCAAGGTACTAAAGAGGGTGTCCACCAACTTCACTTGAAGACAGATTACTTCTTCTAGGTATGATTGAGCCCATGGCTCCTAGTGACATCCATGTCAACCCCAAAGGTGATGAATCCACACCAGCAATAACCACCTCAATGCCAAATCTTTCTTCGTATCCCATCAAACATACATATCTGAGATGCTCCAAACAAACCCTTGTTCAATCTACTATGATTTAACAAGTTCCCCTGTTCAACCCAAAAAGACTAGAGTGGAAACATGGGCTCCCACTCAGTCTAAGGTCTGAGCATCCTTCATAATTAACCACAATATAGGTATTCATTATCCTTAGTATCAATCCCATGAGCCGTAAACCCAAACTTTAAGCCCTTAGGATGACTCATTATACTCTCCTGAGCAGCCAAAAAGAGATATCCTCATCATAGCCTTAATGCCTTTTGACATTGATCAAGGTCATGGGACATTAGGCATAACTTCCATATCCTTCACTAACATTTTAATAGGTACTGATAAAGAGATCATGTCTCTTCATGGGCATGATGTTGATCCATAACACCCATCTAAGGCTCTACTGAGCCTAGAGAAACCTATGATCTCTAGCCCTATCAGAGAACCCAAATAGAGGTAAGTCCTACTGATCTGGAGGGGACTCATGTAGATTTAGCTGACACTACTGAGAGTGTCTCGTTGAACTCTTAGGACAGTGGTAACATATATCTTAGACTGAATCTACAACAACTTTGCCTATTGATGACTCCGAAAGAGACATCATTAAGCAAGGAAACCATGGTGCCAAGAAACCATATCTGGTTATGAGGATGAACATACTAGGTATGTTACCTCATCTCCTTGTGATTCTTTTAAATACGATGAGAGAAGTATGCAACTCACTATCAAAGACCTACTTTCTAAAGTCTCAAAAATTGAGTCTAGGGTAAGAATTTAGAGGATATGTCTACCACTCGACAACTTGAGATTGAAAATCTCAAGGCTCAACTAGCTGATAAATAGATTGAGAGATATGTTATGCATGTACGAGTCCATGTCTCTTTCATTTCTTCCTCTAGCTCATCAAGCTCTCAAGATTATGCTACAAAAAGGGGGAGAAAGTTCAAAGTGAAACACATGTGGAGAAACAAAGCTTAACTCTTTCTACTATATCTTTAAGATATCCTGATTAGCAAGCAACAATTTTCCCTAAGCCTCCTCCTATTATTCTTTAAGGGGACCTAAGGATGCTCATAGAGCTGAATGGGTTCCTAACCAAAATCCTATTTGGATCCTCACTTGAATAACCAAGTCCGGTTGTTGTTATGGCATACTTTGGAGCTAAGGAGCTTCAAAGGTTCAATGCACCTCCTACCATTGAGGAAGGAGTTGGTCAACCTAAAATCCATATTGAACCTGAGATTAATTTTGAAGGGGATTTAGGGACTCATGATCCAACAACTGAATCAGTAGGACAGGAAGTGAAATTCTTCTAACTTCGGAAGCTGAAGTACAAGTTGTAGAAGGATTATCTTCTTTATCTGATGATATAGTATCATAGAGGCAATTCTTGATTTTGCCTTTGAGATAAATAGTGAAGATTTTCTTAGAACCCCTCTCACTCAAACACCTTAATCACCATAAGCACAAATATCCACCTGCCATCCTGAATCCTCTGTACCTAAATCTCCAAAGACTGAAGCTTCTGAAGATTTCAAAGAAAAGATGAAGATGGCTGCAGAAGAACTGCTACAGGGGGAAAGGTTGGAAAAACTTATGAGAAAAGGTAGACTCCCTATTAGGAAGCTTTTAGCTTCAAGTAGCAAAACAATTATGGCAAACCAGGAGACTATCAACAACTGATAAAGGGTGGAGATCATTGACAAACTTGTCAATCTCGAAGCAGCAAGAGAACATGTGCTTCTCCTACCACATGAAGAGCTGGTGGAGTTAGAAAAGGCAACCCTGCTGCAGAAAGAACAAGAGGAAGCGGCAAGGTATGCCTTAGAGGAGGAAAAGCAAAGAAAGAAGGATGAAGCTTAACAACAACTGAGGAGTGAAAGGACAACCTTTCTATATTCTAGAGGTTACTCTCTTGAAGAATCATCTCCTCATAATAATGAGATGATCTTGTGGCTTTTCAACAAAGAGCAAGATCAAATGGGCAAGGAGAGGAAAAAGGTATCTAGGGAAAAACTTAAGGAGAAGAAGAAGTAGAAGAAACTCAACTTGTCATAGACAAGAAGATGGGAGACAAAGCCTGGATGAAGGCTTATCTCAGGGCCCATGGATTTTTTAGCAGACAAGATGGCCCCATGTTAGAAAGAACCATGCAACGACATGTTGTTAGGATCAGTGATCTAAGTTTGATTAATTAGTGAGTATTGCAGCGGAATTCGAACAATGAATTAAACAATTCACAAGAACACAATTGATATTCAATGTAACAGTAAACGGTTATAGAAAGAGAGAATTCCGCAAAAGAAATATTTCATTCATATGCTTTCGTGGTGGCTCAATGTCACAAGTTACAACTAGGTCAACATTCCTTATATAGGAAATGTGACGTCTGCTGATGTCACTTGACAATGATATCTAACAGAATTATTCAAACTACTGAAACTATGCAAACTACTGAGAATGTTCTCAACTACTGATTACATCTCAGAGAATGCTTAAGTACAAAAACATAAAACTATTGAACTACAACTACTGAAACTATAACTACTGAAAAGTAAATTACAAGTACTGAAAGGAAACCATCACAACTACTGAAGTTAATTACTTCAGTTGTTGTGACAACTACTGAAGTTAATTACTTCATTGTTGTGACAACTACTGAAGTTAATTACTTCAGTTGTTGTGACAACTACTGAAGTTAATTACTTCAGTTGTTGTGACACTACTGAATTAATTACTTCATTGTTGTGACAACTACTGATCACTTTGGTCTTCAGTCTTTGTTCTTCAGTAGTTTACTTTCAGACTTTGTCTCCAGCTGATGGCTTCAGACTTTGTCTTTAGACCTTGTAATCAGCTGATGTCTTCAGCTGTTGTGATCTTCTTCAGCAGTTGTAATGGCTTCAGTTTTTCTGATCAGGCTCATTGGTTCTTTTGGTCCAACAAACTCCTCCTGAACCAATGCAGCCAAAACCTCTAAACTTATTAATGATCCCACTTATTCTTGGCAGAAACACCCTCTTGATCAGCTTTAGAGGTAATCAGTTAAGCACAGGCCGGGAAAAGGTTTCAAATCTTTTGATTGGCTAAGTATGGAAGGGAACTCTGTCTTGGGGAACTGGACACAGAGTCTTGTCCCAACCATGAAATCTAATTCCCATTAATTATTCTATAAGACTCACTAGCATAGCCTCAAGGAGAACAACTTGTTCCTCCTTGGTGAGTTCTTCTGCTTCTCCCTCGAAGAAGAACTCTGGGCCATAATACTCAGACAGGTATCTCACTATCTTTCCATTTTTCAACTCCACAGTTGTTATTCTCTGTAAGCAAATTCATCAGGGTGAGAGCCTTCAAGCAACAACTGGAGTTCACTCTGCTGAAGATCTTCAAGTCTTTTGTATAACAACCCCTTCTTGATCATTTTGTTCTCAAGAATAGATTGAGGGGTTGTCTTGGAGTTGTGAGCTCTCTTGAATTCTTCAATGATTCCCAGGGTGAGACTACCATGGCCAACGTAATTACAGCATTCAAGGTCTTCTTCACTTGGCCATGATATCTACTTGGTATATTCTTCTTATGAATTCTAGAACTTACCCTGGGGTCTGGCCAGATTCGCACTCTTTTTCTTTGATGTGAAAAGTATGTCTAAGAGTGTACAGCCTCAGAGCCTGTTTCTTCATTTCTTGAATGGATGAGGACTGAGGGAAATCCTTGTCAACCATCTTGAGAAACTGCTCATCGTGCTGCTTCTGTTGTTTTGCTTCTTCAATCTTTACCTTTACCATCTGCATTTGCAAGTCAGGTGTAATCGCTTGTTGACTTCTGTGGTTAGGTGTTTTAAGGTTGAGAACAACAGAGATTGGCAGACAATCTTCATCATCATCCTCTTCTTCATCTTCTTCTACCCTCAACACCATTCTCCTCCTTCTGGGTGTATCACTGGGTAAGGTTTGAGGTGGTTTTTGGGGTAAAGGAATTGGTTTTGTGGGTTGAGTTGTGGGTGGCTTTGGTTTAGGGATAGATTGGGAGATTTTAGAGATAAGGGTTGTGTTTGAGTGGGAGTATGAGAAGACTGACTTAGCATTTTGGTGGTGAGTTTGGCTTTGGAGAGCTTTGCCATTTTAGTTCTCTTCCTGCACCTGCTTCATCCAGTACTTCGATGATCAACCCTTTATTATAGCCTCCAGCAGAGCAGATTTCTTAGTTGTCTCTAAGATACTTTCTTTGGACTAGGCCTTTATCTCTATCAATGATCTTCCAAGGTTTTTGGCAATGAATCTGATCATTATCTCCAATCTTTCCCTTTCTAACACACTATAACCAGCCCATCTAGCTTGAATCTCTTCTATTTCCAGCCTTCTGATCTCAGTGTCTAGTGTGGCTGTGTCATGACCTTGTCGAAAGAGCTGATCTATAATTTTATCCATGGATCTGTTGTGAGCTTCATCAGCATCTTTGACAAGATCTTCTAAGGATTTATCTTCATCAACTTTTGACTCAGCACTTTTCTTTCTTTTATATGTGATCAGCTGATCTTCCTTCTCTTTATCTGTGATCAGCTATTCTGAGATCAGTTCTTTCTCCACCTCCTTCTTTTTTGCAGGTTCTTTCTCATCATCAACTCTTTTTCTTTTCTTTTCTTTCACTGCCTTAGACTTGGAAGTCTCCCCATTTTTGGTTGCATTGGGATCAGGGGCTTGAAAGGCAAAAAGAGATTTGTGAATAGCATCATCAATAAGGGTTTGTAGATTTGAGGAGATCCTCTCATCAATGGCTTTATGCACTATGTCAGTGATTGTGGGAGTGATGAGAGGTAAGGAGTTTTGAAAGATAGCAACCATCTGCTCAGAGGGGCTCTGTCCATGAGAGGTGGTGCCAAAATTAGTGGCTGGTGGCTCAGTTAAGTGTGTAGGCTCAGTGTTTGTGAACCTTCAATTGAAGGTGCCATCTGTGGGGTTTTTGGGGTAGATGGACTTTGATCCTGAGACATTTTCGCTAGCAGCTCTTTGAGTCTGCTCACCTCAGTCTCTAGGATGGTATTATGGGCTAATACATCATAGAAAAAGCCCAGGTCATCATCAGTCTGTGCTGAATCACCTGAGCTCCTGATTGAATTAGGATGTACATGCTCTGAGTGTAGATCAGTAGAAGCATGTGCCCCTTGTTCTTGGTACTGGGGACTTCCTGCCTCAGGACTGTGTCCTTCATTGGTAGTTGCCTCTGGTAAGGTCTTATGGATTTTACCAACTTCATCCTGATCATTTGCTGAATCAGTAGAAATGGCAGCCTTACCAGGTGTTCTAACCTCCATTTCTACACTTGGAGATTGAACATTGTAACCCCTGTGCTGTGGGTTATCAGAAGCATTTTGGTCCTCCCCCTCAATGGTTGAGGTATTCCCAGTGGTAAGTGGTTTCTGGGAGGGGGTGAGGAATGCAACTGACTCGGCACTTTAGCAACTATCAGTGTTGGGCTTTGAGGGGCGGTTGCATGTGGAGATTGGTCCGAAGCAGATTGCACCCGGGGTGAGAGGTGTTCTTCAATGGTAACCCTCTCAATTGTGATAGGTTCCAGAAATGTGGGATCCCCAATTGTGGTTGCAACAGGATCCTGTTGAGAGGATACCTGTGTGCTTCAGCAGGTTGAGTCTTCGACATAACTGGGGGGTTAGAGCCAGTATGTATTTCCTGTGTTTGTGGTACAGGGGCATCCTCAGGGGACTCATCTCCCTGAGTAGCGTTTTTGGGCTTTTTGGATTTGGGTTTGGTGCGGACTTTGGATCTGGAAGTGGAGGCTGTGGGTTCCCTCTGCTTGGGTTTTAGCATCCGGGTAGCCCCTTTTAGAGTAGGGTCTGAGTTATGTCTTGAGTATACCTCAGCTAAAACAGCTGGAGCAGGGACTCCAAGACTAACAAGGCCATCAGATTTTAATTGATTCAAAATTATGGCCATTAGAAACCTGGGATAAATTAGCCATCTATTTGCCACAGGTTTTTGAGCCAGATCCTTTAGTTCCATGAACACTATCTCAGAAAAATTTAGATTTTGGCATTCAAAGATAGAGTACAATACCTGTTGCCATCAGGAAGATGTCTTTGATGCAAGGCAGACATTCACCATATGAAAGATAAGTCGTTCAGCATCATGGAAGTGCTTTTTAAGTATGATTGTAGCACTTAAGTTGCCTTCATACCCGTTATTGATGAAAGACATATCAGTGGTGCCTTTCGGGTATTCTTTAACTAGGTGCCATCATGCAAATTTAGGGTTTTGCGAATGATGTCGAGGGTGATGAGCACCTGTTTCTAGTTCACCAACGACTAGAGAGTGAGTTGGCTATTATTTTCACCAGTTATTACAGAGACGTTGGTCCAAAACTGGGTAAGGAATCAGGGTATATGGTAGGATTCAGAAGAAAGGCTGTTCGGTATGGGAATCCACCATAAGATCGATGGCATTGTCAAACTTGTTCCAGAAGCCGATTTCGAAAGGTAGGCAACACAGTTGTGTCGGGTTTGAGTTTCATGGTCGCCATTGTTGAGAGAGAAAAGGTTTGAAAAACGGCTAATGAAATGTTTGGCTATAAGTGCAGGTATTTATGTTAAGAAAAGGCTAAAAGAAAACGAGTGAAAGTGTTGGTGTTGGCATCAGTTGTTATGAAAACAACTGAAGACTTGGTTTTAACTTTCAGACGTTTGAAAACAACTGAAGACTTGGTTTTAGTCATAAGTAGTTAGGAAACTACTGAAAACCTTGGTTTTGTCTTCAGCTGTTGTAACAACTGAGGACTTGGTATTAGTCATCAGTAGTTGTGAAACTACAAAAGACATGGTTTTGTCATAAGATGTTTAGGGTGAAACAGCAGTTTGTGGAAACAACTGAAGAGAAAATTCTCATCAGTAGTTTTCGTCAATTCTTAGCTTTTCAGCTGTTTCATACTGTCCTCAACACTTACTCATTAGACTTTGTAGCTATTTTTAGTTGTTTCATAGGACATCAGTACTTATCTGTTTTTACTAACATTAGTAGTTATAACTACATTAGTATTGTAACTGTATTAGTTTCTTTTAAACAGAATCAATACATATTTGTGACATGGTTACTAATGATCATCAGTAACCAATAATTGGTTTTAAAGCCAGAGTACCTGAGATGTACAACCTGCAGCAGCAATGTACTCTGCTTCAGCAGTGGATGTAGCAACAGATGTTTGTTTCTTACTCTGCCAAGAAATCAAACAGTTGCCTAGGAATTGACATCCACCAAAAGTTTACTTTCTGGTTAACTTACACCCTACATAGTCACTGTCAGAAAAAGCAACTAATTTGCATGAGTGTCCAGTGGAATACCAAAGACCAATAGATTGTGTACCTTGTAGATATCTAAAGATCCTCTTGATTGCAATCAAATGAGACTCTTTAGGAGCAGCCTAAAATCTAGCACAAACACAAGTTGCAAACATGATATCTGGTCTAGAAGCTGTTAAGTACATCAAGACCCAATCATACATCTGTAAAGTGTTTCATCAATAGCTTTACCTTTCTGATCTGCATCCAGTTGTGTGGTGTTACACATGGGAGTAGAACATGGCTTACAATTTTGTAAATCAAAGTTATTCAAAACTTCTTTTGTATATTTTGATTGATGAATAAAGGTTCCATCAGCCTTTTGTTTGATTTGCAAGCCTAGAAAGAAGTGTAATTCTCCCATTGCACTCATTTCAAACTTTTTTTTCATTAAACTTGTAAAATCATCACACAACTGGGGATCAGAGGATGCAAAAATAATATCATCAACATAAATTTGAACAAGTAGCTTATGCTGATCCACTTTCTTAATAAACAAAGTTTTATCTATGGAGCCTCTAGTGAATTATTTTTAAAAGAAAATTTGAAAGTGTTTCATACCAGGCTCTAGGAGCTTGCTTCAACCCATAAAGAGCCTTATCAAGTTGATACACCGAATCAGGATGTTTATTGTCCTCAAAACCTGGTGGTTGACACACATAAACCTCTTCTTTTATATTACCATATAAAAATTCACTTTTGACATCCATTTGAAAAACTTTAAGATTGTGGAATGCAGCCTAGGCTAAGAACAATCTAATTGCCTCTAGTCTGGCTACAGGGGCAAAAGGTTCATCATAATCAATACCTTCTTCTTGTGAAAATCCTTGTACAACCAGTCTAGCCTTGTTCTTGACAATAAGCCCATTTTCATCAGTTTTATTCCTAAACACCCATTTAGTGCCTATT
Organism: Flaveria trinervia; assembly: GCA_025506515.1. Taxonomy (NCBI): domain Eukaryota; kingdom Viridiplantae; phylum Streptophyta; class Magnoliopsida; order Asterales; family Asteraceae; genus Flaveria; species Flaveria trinervia. Next base: position 50,116,774 of record CM046456.1, read on the forward strand.
GCACACTTACCTGGGGGTAGAGGAACCAGTTCCCACACTTGCTGCTTTTTGATCTGAAGTAGCTCAAGCTGCATGGCTTCAACCCATACATTGTCTCTCAAAGCAACATGATATTTCTTTGGCTCTAGCTGACTGATGAAAAGAGCATAGAAGCAGAAGTTAGACATTGACTTCTGGTTGAGACACCAGCATTGATATCACCAATGATATGAGACATGGGGTGATTCTTCAGCTCTTGGTATACTATAAGATCAGTGCAAGTGTTTCTAGCCGGTTCAGCAGCAGCAGATGGTGATCCAGATTCTTGAAACCAAGTATTAGATGGCAAGTCAAATGATGTAGAGGAGTCAGAAATCTCATTAGCATTTGTTGTGGATGGAGCTACAGAAGCTACAGGACATCAAGTTTAGCAAACTTAGGCAGTTGGTCACTAACTTGAAAAGGTGAGTACTGATATCATCATCATCTTCAGTACCACCAGGTGGAAGATTTGCTGTAGAAGAGATTTATCCACATGATCTGCAACAGCTAGAGGTTGATAAGGAACATATTGCAGTATTTCCAGATCAAACAACTCCACAGGGTTTTGTGGAATTTTATCCTTAGGAGATTCATTGAATTTCACATTCAAGGTTTCTTCATCTATCTTTGTTCTGCAGTTGAAGACTCTGTAAGCCTTGCATGTGGATGAATACCTACAAAATACCCTGCATCCACCTGAGGATCAAATTTGTGGAGTTGATCCTTTGTGTTGAGAATGAAACAAGGACACCCAAAGGCTTTGAAGAATGAAATTACAGGATCCAATGATGTAGAACTTCATATGGAGTCTTCTCAACCTCTGATTTACTAACACTCTATTCTGCACATAGCAAGCTGTGTTAACAGCTTCAGCCCAAAAGGTCAATGGCAAACCAAGTCAGCCAACATAGACCTTGCAGCTTCAATTAGGGTCCTGTTCTTTCTCTCCACTACTCCATTTTGTTTTGGAGTCCTTGGGATGCTAAATTGCCTCTTGATTCCTTTTGATAGATAAAATCATCAAGTGTATGGTTTCTAAATTCAGTTCATTATCACTCCTTATACACTTGACTAATAGGGAATACTGCTTCTCAACATACAACACAAAGTTTATAATCGTCTGAGCAACCTCAACCTTGAATGCAGAAGAAAGTCCATACAAATCTGGAGTAATCATCCATAATTACCAGACAGTATTTCTTCTTTGCCATGCTCATCACTCTCCAGGACCCAATAGATCCATGTGCAGTAACTGCAAGCAGGCTTGGACTTAGGTTCTTCAATAGGAGGGAATAGCTTTATGTTGTTTTCTCTTTTATTAAACAAGCAGTGCAGGTTTCATCACAGTGGAACTCCTTTATTGGTAGACCTCTCACTAACTATTTTGGATCAGCTGATTCTGTTTTTGAGATTAATATGACCCAGCTTCTAGCCACGTTTGATTCCTGAGGAGAGACTTTGGAGAACAGACAGGATGACCCTTCAAATCAATCTGTCTTTGAAAATCAGGCATATCCTCTTCCAATCCATGTTGGCCTTCAGGAGAGTATGATCTCCAATACCTTGTCAATCAGCCTCAGAACTTGGGAAGACAGATCCTGAAGTTCTGGCTGTGAATTGAACATGCCCTTTAAATCACATATCTGAACCTGACACTCCTGTAATTATACTTGAGATTCCTCCACATGGTTAACATCATCAAATCTGATATCTCCATTAGACACATATCCTTTCCCGATGATGTACCCTTGCTCATTTCCAAATGAAACAATCCCTTCTTTCCTTGAGAGTAGTCATTAAAGAAGAGAACTGCTCCCAAGTCATTATGCATAGATCCTCTGACCCACTGCTACATACCATGTTCCTTTGGTATTCGACTAAATACCTAGAGATCACGTGTATACCGGATCAAATAGTGCGGAATCCTATTTGATTGGCGATCCAATCAGTGAGAACACACGAAGAATCAATCAAGGATTGAAACTAACGTTAGAAATCGATAAGGAATCGATCTAATGTGTTCTATGAACTTGGAGAACGATTTGGAAGGTTTCTGGACGGCTAGGGTTCGTATGGAATTGAACTTGATCGAATCTCCCTGTTTTTCACGAATTGAGTTGTATTTATAGGTTGGCACTCTTCAATCGTGCGACTGAACCATTAGTTTGGTTCAGTCGTGCGATTGAACCATGCGGTTGGTTCATTCGTGCGACTGAGTGTTCAGTCGTGCGACTGAGCCAATCTTATGTTACAGTCGTACGACTGATCCAGTCTCCTGGTTCAGTCGTGCGACTGAGTCAATCGTATGAGGTTCTTCATGCTTATGGTTCATTCGCATGAGCCATTCGCATGGGAACTTCATTAAGTTAAGTTTGAATGTTTTAGTTAATTAATATAATATTATATGTAATCATTCAAGTAATCATAAACTCAATCAATTCATTTACGACTCATTAATGAACTATTAAACATTATAACCAACAGACTATCAATCAGTTCATTAATCATACCAAACAAGATCTATTACATCACATATCACGATCTAGGGACATACATGTATCAACAAACTCCCCCTTGGACCTAGATCTCTCTAATGTCTTGTTTTCTTCATTACCTTCTCATATTTCTTGTACTTGTCCTCTTGTGTGACTCCCGCGTGAATATCAAACGCGAAGCAAAGTCGTATAACATTTTGGAACTGGAGGGCTTGTACAATGTCTTGTGTGTCATAGAACAGTGGCCACTTGTATAATGTATAGACATCATTAGCAGACAAGTTGGTTAGCCACATTGGGTCGAATACCCTGACAGTATCCATTTGATCCCCTTTGTTCAGAACTATGACAGCTTCAGCAGTTCTCCAATCATAGTACCACCATTTGAAGTGTGGAGTGAAGTCCTGTGGCATTTCCCTGAGAGGGATTCTCGACATAGTGCGAGGAGGACTCCACTTCAACACAATCTTAGGTTTTCCAGTAATGGCATCCATCTCAGACCTTCTAATATACCTTGTAGGTTGTTGAGGTCTGAAGTTAATCCATCTGGTGTGGTACTCTTTCTTGAGGGCAGCCTCAAACCAGCCTGACATTTTTCTCGTGTCAGCATACAACAGCTTCAACTTGGCCAGCTGGTTGAGCTCAAATCCAGGTAGAGTCTTTAGATCATGTGGAAATCTAAAGTACTCTATGCCCTTTTCCCTCTTAACGGCATAAACGTTAAGATCATCAAAATATGCCCATGCTATAATCCTGCCTGACACCATAAGATGTTTCTTGACGCTGTAGAACTTGGTGTAGGCATCCCTCTTCGGTGCATCACGTTGGGCTCTGACTTCTTTAAAACATTCAGCCCATCAGCCTTTCGAATGTATACATCATCGTTTGAGGCTTGGGCTGTTCCTTCGGTCTTTCCTGCTTCCTGCTCCATCTTGTCTAGTACCTCAAACATATCACTGACTAGGGACTCACCCAGATTGGGGACCACATTACCCGCGTTGTCAGCGTATTGAGGGTACTCTTCAGCAGCAATATCTTCAACCTCAACTTCATCAACGTCGTGTAGTTCGTCGTCACTGGTTGAATCAACTGTTGGAGCATCCTTGACAATATCATCAGGATTGAGTCTGAACATTTCTGCCAGTTGCTCGTTAGATAGGTCGTGAATTATTTCACCTTCTTCTTCAGGTATAACTCACTGACCTTCTGACAATCCCTTGCAGATCAAGAATCATTGTGAGTTGAGACTTGACCTGTTGAAGGGGAGCAATATCAAACTCATCTCTGTGGTACTTTGGATCTGTTTGATTTACACATTTCACATTCAAATCATTAGTAATATATCAAACAAAATGCATTAAGTTAATATAAACATTCAGTACATCGTTTTTCAATACAGAATACAAAAGTAATTAAATACATAAACATCCACTATTTACTTTTATCCTGTATGCTAGTCTCTTCGTGTGAAGGTGCAGAAGTAGAAGCTGACTGATCCTGTCGGTTCTTTGTTCTCTGCTCTTGACCGGGAGCTGAGACAGATTCAGCTGCTTCTCCTTCTTCAGTCTCTTCATCTGCACACCACTCTTCTGTTTTCTCTTCATCAGAATCACTGTCATCATCATCATCATCATCCTCACTATCTCTTTCTCCATCCTTTATCTTTAGAGGTTCCTCCTTTGATCCTTTAATTTTAGCAAAATGGACCTCTTGCCTTTTCCAACTCCTCTATCTGCTTACCTGCTGTGACGCTTTGTGCTCGGAGTTGGTCCAACTGAGTGTTCTGAGCAGCCAATTTCTGGGCCTGCTCCTCAATAGCTCGATCCTGCTCTGCAATTTTCTGCGATTGTGCAGCAGTCAGGTCGGTGAGCTGGCGGATCTGAGAGGTCTTTTCCTCATCAGCCGCCAGCAGTCGTAACACCATTCTATTTAAGGCTGCCAGCTGTTCCTCTACCCCTATTGGAGGTAGAGGAGATCTAGAGGTGTGTGAGGGGTAGGCTGAGGGCTCGGTTTGGTGGCTAGTGGTGGTGGTGGAGGTGGTGAATATCGGGTAAGGTCTGGATGATGGTGGTGGTGAGTGTGGGTGAATGAGTAGTGGTAGCAGGGGTCTGGCTTGTGGTGATCGGTATGGTGGTGGTTGTGGTTGCTGTGGGGAGAGGTATGGTGGTGGAAGGTGTGTCTGCAGAGGTGGTAGTGGTGGAAGGTATGGGGATGTGGTGGTGATGAAGGTTACCTTACGCTTTTTCTTTTTCTGGCCATGGGGTTGAGCCATCCGTTTTCTCCTCGTGCCCCTCGAGGTGGATGCTCCCCCTTCAATCCCGCCTGAGGACTCCGGAGCATATGATGGATCAGTCTCTGTATCTCCGGAGCCTCTCGGTTGTTCACCGACAACCCTCAACCCGTGTTCTGTGGGAACCACTTTCCTTCCCACAGTCCGGGTCAATGGCTCCTCATCAGATTCATCTTCATCTTCCTCGGTAAGCACAAAATCTTGATGAATCCTGCTGACTCAGTTACCTCAGCAGGTGAGACAGACACCGAGGGAACAGAGTCAGACACGGTGCCTCGGGATGGAACAGCCTCATCCTCAATGTCATCCTCCTCAGAATCATCAGTAGGGAGGACAATTGGCTCCACGTCGGAGTCACTGTCCTCGTGACGCCATTGGCGTCTCCCCGGTGCCACATAGCTTTCATCTGCTAAGTGGCCAATCATTCTCTTCACTTGGGGCTTAATCTGCTTTCCCCTGTAAACTCTCATCCTGCCCAGAGTAGTATCATCCATTATTTCCAAGGCCACTGCGTCATGACTCTCTTTGGGCAACTGTGGCAGCTTCTCGTTGAAGATGAGCTGTAAGAATCTGGGGTACATACAGAACCCCTCTTTTCCCTTTACCTCCAAATTCTCCACCAAGTAGGAGAATATCATGCTGGAAAAACTAAAGGGGTGGTTCAGAACCAGTGCCACGTAGGCATTTTGAATCTGGTCTGAGAGGTCGTCAAACCCACCCCTCCTCGAAGCTACACACTTTAGAATCACGTGTGCTAAGTACTTGTACTGGGGGCTCAGGTTGCTCTTGTTGAGCACACCTGAGTTGATATCCCCAGCGTACTTTAGCCTTAGGAAGCATCCTCTTACAGTCAATGGATGTATTTTGTAGGATGATCAGCATCCTCCCCGAACTCTAGGACCCTCTGAATATCGGCGGCAGAGATCTCAATATCATGGCCCAGTATGGAGCTCCTGATACAGTAAGGCTCACAAGAGCGGTCCACCGAGGCATTTTCCCAGAATGCCTGATGGAGTGATCTGTAAGGCATGCAAGGAGTGCAGATCGCCTTATAGATCCGGGACCTTCTCAGAAATGCAATTATGTCGGTTAACTCAGCCCCGTTCCTGCTGGTGTGATCCAAGTGGGCACAGATGTTGTGCTTAGGATTTATGGTCCACTTTTCTGCCATTTATTTGTAACACACAAGACATAGAACTATTAATACATAAGACATGAAAACTTCTGTTCTAAGTGTAAAGTTGAAAGTCATTTTGATTCATTCGTGCGAATGAATCATGCGACTGAAGTCAGTCGCCTGTTTGAGACATGCGACTGAGTTCAATCGGCTGATTGAGGCATGCGATTGAGTTCAATCTGCCGACTGAGACATGCGATTGAGTTCAATCGGCCGACTGGACTCATTCGGGTGGTTCAGTCGGTCGAATGATCCAATCGCAAGGTTCAATCGTGCGATTGGAGTTCATTCGAACGACCAGTCGCTTGCCCCCCTGTTCGATCCCTGTGGGTCGAATCTTGACCCTTCTAAGTCTTTTAACAGTGTGTAATGGTCCATTAGTCTCGTATACTTGTCACTAATAACCTATTAAACTCAATTTTAACATTTTGCTTCATTTACATAGGTGATTAGGTCGATTCGCAGTTCGGTTCTTGATTTAATCCAATGTCGCTATTGTAGTTCGGTGATGTAGGATTCAAGGAGTAGTGTACCTGTAAAACGTCACTGGAATGTAAGAATCTTAACCGCAATGTATATCAGAATCGGAGGCAATTTCGACAGGGTAACGGTAATGAACGCGATTCGGGGTGTTTGGGAGTGATGAGTGATATGCGATCGATTAAGACCCTTAAATACTAACCTAGGTTCATTCGGCCGACTGGCCTCAGTCGCTCAGTTCAATCGGGCGACTGAGGTTCAGTCGTACGATTGGCCTAGTCAATCGCATTCAGTCGGCCGACTGAGTCTCAGTCGGTCGACTGACTCATTCGGTCTCCTTCATTCGCCCCTTTAGTTGACCGACTGAGCCTCAGTCGGTCTACTGTTTCATTCTCCCCCTTCCATTCGGTCGAATGATCAATTTCATGTCCATTCGGCCGATTGGAAGCCATTCGCATAGTTGGTCGATAACCATGATCCACTAGTGCGAATGGGTCACACTTTGTGAGTTTACAGTCATTTTTAACATTTACTATTCAGACCCTTTTCACTTTTGATAATAACATTGTAAGCTCTTAACCAATTCAGTCACTTCAGACGTGACCTTTTAAATTTTAAAACCATGTGGCCATCTCAGATGACCTTTTTAGGTAAGTTAATTCCCTTCTGATTTCCCTGATGTAGTCCGACAGACACACAAATTAAAAGATAAACATAGTAACTTAAACTAACTACACAACTAAAGTTTATGTTTGGACTTTTTGTGAGAGATAAAAACCCTAAGATGAAAATCTAAGGGATTTGATTAGGAGTAGACAGCTTTAACTTAGATTGATCATATCTGGACCAAATCAATTTTGGAATCATACAGGAATATCAAATCATGTTTAAGACTTGTTATTCTCGTTCATCCAGAGTCGTTAGCAACTTAAGGAAATCATACTGAAACTCTTAGATTTTCACATTGAGTTGAACTTTTTAGAATGTAGCCACTAAGATTGTCAGTATATTTGTCCACTTAAATCCATACACAGACTTTTGACGCAGACTGGTGACTGATTTAGGTTTAATTATTTCAGCTAACATTTGTGGATCCCACACTTATATGGTAATCAACATTCCTCAGAGGTTTTGAGCGGTCTACGGGTATTATTACAAGAAGAGACTATTCTTAGAGCTTTCAAAGAGAAGCATGTCCTCAGGTCAGTGCCATCGCACAGCAGAGAGGCGGCAAACAACAATGAATTCTAGAATATCTAGGTTATGCTTATCCTCAGGTCAGTGCCATCGCACAGCAGAGAGGCACACCACCTATCTCCTTGTTAGAGCAGCTTATTTTATTTTACACAATATGCACCAACAACATGAGCCATTAGCTTTATTGCATTTTTCTTTCATTTTTTCTTGCTTTGCTCTAATTTGATCATCTGCACACTTTTGTGGCGTTTAAATGCTCATTACCCCTTATTGGAATATATTTGATTGTGTTAACCAGTGATAAGATGGAAGTCCACAGTCAGTTGAACAACTTAGTTTGATCTTGAGATCACCAATCAGGTCTAATAGTCTATTGTGTTGAATCTACCAACATATCATTTGTGGTCTAGCAGCCTCTAAGTCTACTTTCTCTGTGTCACCTTAGGAGTTGCCAGTTTTCTATCATTTTCCCTTTTTTATATTGCTTAGACTACACAGACTTATACTTTGAACTTTTGCATCTTTTCAAACCTTAAATTTTAAATCCCTCTCGATTTGTTCCTGTGTACTATCATATTCCAAGGTATTGAATCGTATCACAGACACAATCTACCTTATTTCAGCTAGTTACCCCTTCTCCCTCATTTTTTTTAATATTAACTTGCTGACATATTCTCCCCCTAAAATACTAAAATCATTTCGGATTTAATTATTTTTGGATTTTAATAAACAGCAAGTAACATGAAGTTAAATGTAACAGACAAGAAAAAACAGATAACATAAAATAAAATAACATTAACGAAACTACATCGGACTACACATTATCTCATCAGGAATTACCTCACTTTTCTTTTTAACGCCGTTGACCTCTAGCAAGTATTGAAAACGTGGTTTATCAAAGGCTTTTGTATAGAGGTCAGCACGTTGAAAATCAGTATTATTTTAACCACATCTATTAAGTTCTTTTCAAAACAGTCTCTTATGAAGTGGTATTTAATACCGATGTGTTTGGTCTTAGGATGTTGAACCGGGTTTTTGGTTACTGCAATTGCAGCAGAGTTATCAACAAAAATAGGAGTAGACGAGAATTTCAAACCGTAATCCCGCATTTGCTGTTGAATCCAAATGATTTGGGAACAGCAACTTGCAGCAGCAACATATTCGGCTTCACAGGTTGACAATGCAACCGATGTCTGCTTCTTACACTGCCATGTAACTAATCTTCTCCCAAAGAATTGACACCCTGCTGATGTAGACTTGTAGTTCATTTTGCAGCCTCCATAGTCCGAGTCACTATACGCTGTGAGCTCAAAATCGTCATCATGAGGATACCACAACCCCAGGGTGGGTGTACCCTTTAGATAGCGAAAGATCCTTTTGACCCCGATCAGATGATTGACCTTAGGTTTAGCCTGATATCTGGAACATAAACATGTAGCATACATGATATCAGGTCTTGAGGCAGTGAGATACATGAGGGATCCAATCATTCCTCGGTACATAGTGGCATCTACAAGATCTCCACTCTCATCAGGTGCTATATCATGATTCGTAGCAAGTGGAGTCCCAGCAGCAGAAGCATTCTCCATGTCAAAGCGACTGAGAATGTCTCCTACATACTTGGTCTGATGTAGAAAGATCCCATTAGGTGTTTGATCCACCTGTAACCCGAGAAAGAACTTCATCTCCCCCATTGCACTCATCTCAAACTCTTTCTTCATCACTGCTTCAAACTCTTTGCATAACTCTTCGTTCTTTGACCCGAAGATTATGTCATCAACATAGATCTGTACAAGCAGTAGGTCACCATCCTTTTCTTTAATAAACAGTGTACAGTCAATGACTCCCCTGCGAAAGCCGTGTTTCACAAGATGAGTCGAGAGTTTCTCGTACCAAGCTCGAGGAGCTTGATGAAGCCCATATAAAGCTTTGTCGAGCTTGTAAACTCTATCCCGATGATAAGGGTCTTCAAATCCCTCGGTTTGACTGACATAGACTGTTTCCCTTATTTCACCATGAAGGAATGCACTCTTCACATCTAATTGGTAGACTTTAATCTTCATGTACGAGGCATAGGCGAGGAAGATACGAATAGCTTCCATCCTTGCCACGGGTGCAAACACTTCGTTATAGTCAATACCCTCGACTTGGCGAAAACCTTGAACCACCAGTCGAGCTTTGTTCCTTATGATGACTCCTTGGTCATCCTTCTTACATTTTAGTACCCATTTGGTGCCAATGACTTTAGCACCTTTAGGTCTATCTACCAGTGTCCATACACCTAACTTCTTAAACTGCAGAAGTTCTTCTTGCATGGCACTCACCCACGCCTCATCATTTAGTGCTTCACTGACATATTTTGGCTCAACCTGAGACAAAACATCGATAAGCACCATCATGAATGTAACCCTTCTCCATAACTGAGGCGTAATCAGCTGAGTATAGCTGATTTCGGGTTTGTACTCCTGATCGGACATCTCCAATAACATTGTCAAGGGGATGATAGACGTTTAGTCGTGATCCTGGAGTAGTCGGCACAGTCACCTCCGAACCAAGATTGTGAACATTTTGGTCTGCATCTGAGGAGGTTGGAGTTTGAGGTTCCGAAGTCGAGGGTGCATCACTTGTGGATGCTTGTGGACTTTCAGGAACTGGAACCTGTTCCTCCTGACCGTTCTGGTCATCTGCTTCAGTTTCATCTTCAGAGGAGGAGTCACTTTCATCGACTACCCCTTCTGACTGAGTAGATGACTCTCCCTGTGTGCTGGATGGAGTGTTTAGTATATCATACATCATCCTAGTAGCTAACTCATCATCCGAGGGAGAGAGAGGGATGTTGAAGGATTTGAAGAATCCATCATAATCGAAGAAGTATGCAGGTCCTTTGCCTGTAGGTGGTGTGGTATATCTCTGAACGTCGACATTACACCACACTTCTACAAGACCCGTTGAGTTATTGTAAACTCGCTTGTTCGGTATGTTGTATCCTAGAAAAATTCCTTCAACTGCCTTCTCGCTGAATTTTCCTTCTTGTGTCTTCTTCAGAAGCGTACACGGTGCGCCAAAAGGTTCAAGATACTCCAAATTCGGTTTGGGTCTTTGAAGTAGCTCATAACATGTCTTTCTGTGGCGCTTGACTATTAGGACTCTATTCAGTGTATAGCAACCATTTGCCACTGCCTCGTTCCAGAATTGGATCCGGGCTGTTTCTATCAAGCTCCTGTTCTTTCTCTCGGCAACTCCATTCATCTGAGGTGTGTAGGCAGAAGTGAATTGATGCACAATTCCCTTTTCCTTGCAGTATGCCTCCATCCCTTGATTCTTGAATTCTGTCCCGTTGTCTGAACGTATTTGTCGAACTTTGAGCTTGTAGAGTGATTCCAGTGTGGTCACTAATTCTTTGAATGTCTCCAAAGTTTCTGATTTTGATTTCAGAAACATTACCCAAGTGAACCTTGAGTAGTCATCAGTGACCACATAGCAGTACGCGTCGCCTGCAATGCTCCTTGTACTAACTGGACCGAACAGATCCATGTGAAGAAGCTCAAGAGGAAGTTCTATTGAATGAACTTTCTTTTCCTTATGAGACTTCTTTGTCTGTTTGCCCTTCTTGCAAGCTACACAAAAGTCAGGAAGTTGGAAGTTCTTGACATTCACTCCTCTAACTAAATCCTTCTGAATCAAATGATTCATCTTCCTTTGACTAATGTGTCCCATTCTCCGATGCCCGGAGATGGAATCCTTCTCAGTAGCTTTAGATAAGAAACACTGAACCTCATGATCCGTTGTGGCAGCTGTTGACAGATCCAAGACATAAAGGTCTTTATATCTTGAAGCAGTCATCAAAACTTGGTCTTCGGGGATCATATATTCTTTCTTCAGCACGTAACACTTCTGATTATCGAAGATGACTTTAAATCCTTTATCACAGATTTGGGAAACAGAAAGTAAGTTGTTCTGAAGTTGTTGAACGTAGTTCACTTTATCAAACTTAACTTTCTGATTTCCCACTTCTCCCTGAGCTGTGATATAGCCTCCTTTGTTTCCTGCAAAGGAAACATGCCCTCCTTTTATTTGTTTGACGTTAGATAAAGGGCGCTATTTCCTGTCATGTGCCTGGATGCTCCGCTGTCTATAATCCACGTGTTAGTCTCAGCACTATATCGAGCACCCTGCACATACAAAGTAAAAGAATCAGTTTAGGTTAGGAACCCAAGCTTTGACTGTCTTGGGTTTCCCAGAGGCATCACACATCATAAACTCCACCCATTGACCCTTAGAAGGTGAGGGTAGCTCAGGTTCTTCTTGTTATCAGTATCAGACACGAGGGTGGATTTTTCTTTCCATAAGCCAGATTTGTGCAATGCCTGTTTATGATAAACAGTCGTCTGGCTTACAGGTTGGACTTTAGGTTCACTAGCTCTTCTAGGTGGAGTTAGAGAACTCCGCTTAGAAGACCTAGGTCTAGAGTCCAGAAGATCAATCTTCTTCCTAGGTGTCTGATAGAAATGACAGTCGGAAGCAATGTGTCCACATTCTCCACAGTTGTAGCATGACCTGCTATCAACTTTATGAGTAGACTTTCTTTGTGGAGAAGTGCGTGACACTCTAGTAACATCAATCACTTTAGTTTTTGACTCTTGGATGTTTGATGTTTTCTCTGGTATAACAAACTTTACTGATTTAACCTGTTTTCCTTTTTGGTTAACTGGTTTTTGACTTGAAGCATGTGAAAAAGTAACATTTGAAGTCCTTTTAGGTTCTGATTTGACTCTATTTGACCCTGACTGTAAATTAACTTTTTCAAATTCATTTTCCAGGTTAACACATGGCATTTTACCCTTTGCCTTTGAAGTGGCCTCCTTTTGTTTCTTACCAGATTCAGTAGATGAACATGAGGTGTCTGGATCAGTAACAAGAGGAGTGGTCACCACATGATCCTTGATGGGGTTATTATTTACTGGTCTAGACTTGGTGTTCATCAAGGTCTCAGGTGGTGGTGGAACCACTTTGTAGCCTAATCCCTCCCCGTTATTCCTTTCTCTTACTAAGTGTTGAACTATGTGTGAAGACTAGTCCAACTATGCAGTTTCTGTTTTAATGAATTAACTTCGACTTCTAAACTGCTCTTTGTTTCTTAGTGTCTTCTAGGGAGTTAAGATAGTACCTAATGTCGTTTGCTTGGTTAAAAGCCACTACTTCGGTTTCCCTAAGTTGTTTGGTCAATAGGTCTATCTTTTCTTTATAACAATGCTCATTTTGTTTTAGCACTCTATTTGCCTCAGTACACAGACGTAAATCTTTTACTAAGTTATCATTATGGTCTAATAACCTAGCAAATTTTCATCTATGCTCTTCCTAAACGTGTCACAATCAGAACAAGCATGGTTATTAAAAAGTCGGTCAGTGGTACTTACCTGAGTTGGTTCAGAAGTATTAGCCATCAGTGCCGCATCAGATGATTCTGGTTCTGTCGACTCTGGCTTTTCTGTCTCTGAGGTGGAAACTTCCTCATTTGGCTTGTAGCTGACCTCGGCTGCAGTTGTTTCTTCACTATGTGACATTGCAATTTCAACTGCTATATCACCTTCACTCGCAGAATCATCGTCAATCCTCGACACTGGCAATGTTAGATTCTCCTGGTGAGACAAACCTGAAACTCCAATCCTGTCCTTCATCATCATGAGCAGTTAGTGCTTTAGGGTCCTTGTTTGATGAAGTAGAATTAGAGGGTTGCTTGTCCTGGCGAGTAAATGATGAGAACGGGTTCCCATTCCCCGTCTTCTTTGGCTTGACACATTCTCGTTTGAAGTGCCCCTTCTCACCACAGTTAAAGCAGGTCACTTTACTCTTGTCGAAGCCAAAGGTGGTGTCCTTAGTAGCAACCAAGTTCTGTCCAGTCTTTTTCACAAACTTTTTCGCCCTCCGAACAGCACTTGCTAAGGCCCACATTATATCCATTCTTTCAAGCTCCATCTCATCCACCTGCTCGTAGTCCTCATCTGCCAGATGGCAGTTTCCAATCTTCCCAGCAACAAGTCCATCATATGAATGAACCACTGCTGCTAAGAGATCCATATGCTCTCGTGCTACTTCCACGGTCACATTACCGAAGTTCTCCGTCTTCAGTTTGGTAGCGTTTGCTTCTGATCCAATATGATGGGTACATGATGACCCAGACGTGTCTGATCCAGAAGGAGAAGCATGTGTGGGACCTGACGAGCTAGACACAAAAGCAGTCTGGAGGGGTGCTCCAGATGCCTTTGCTTGAGGTGTGGCGTTGTATAAAGCTGGATTTTGTGTGTACGAAGACTTCTGAGCTCTATACTTCATCCTTAGTGCTTCTTCTCGCAACTTAAGAATGAAGTCATTTATATCCAGCTTTACAAGGATTCCATTCTGTCTCAGGTTAGACACGAATGTAGCCCACTTATCAGGCAACCCGTCTGCGAAGTTGCTTACTTTTTCTTCCATGGTAGTAGCCACTCCATGTGTATGCAATTCGCTCATCAAGTGGTAGAATCTATCTATGACGTCGTCCAAGCTTTCATTACCAATTGATGAGAAGTTATCGAATTCCTTCTTTAACTCCTTTGCCTTGATTGCCTTCAATGATGCATTACCATCATATCTCTTCTCTAGCGCATCCCACAGTTTCTTGGACTGCTTGTTCTCGGAATACTGGTGGAATATGTCTTTGGGGATAGACTGAGTGATCAATGCATAAACTCTTTTCTCTGCATTGTACTTTACTTTCTGTGCATCTGTCATCCCGCTTAATGTTAGTTTAACTCCATCAGCTCCCACCGGTGTACTATAACCTATCTCAATGGCTTCCCACAGATTAGGATCTACTCCATTAAGGTAGATCTCAAAACGTTGTTTCCAGTGGGGAAACTCATCTAAAGTCAAAAGCTTTGGTGGTTTATTGTGATTCCCCACCTCACTCTCAAGCAGCAACAGATTCTGTATCCTTGAGTCCTTCCCAGCAGTAAAGGCTGACATCTGATCTTCCATGATGAATAAACTTATAATCTAATCAAACAAACTTTCACTGATGCGACTGAAGGATGCGAATGAGCTAATCGTGCGTATAAGCTCTGCGATTGGTTCAATCGTGCGAATGAACTGGGCGATTGGTTCAGTCGTGCGAATGAATCTGGTGCGTATGAGCTATGCGAACGAACGGTTCAATCGGCCGAATGAAGGTGCGACTAGGTCCAATCGTGCGTATGAGCAGTACGAATGGAGTCCAGTCGTACGAATGAGTCAGTCGTGCGATTGAAGCTGCTGGTTTGCGAAAATTTCTAGGTTTGACGGTTTTCAGCCGTAAAAACTCGAAATTTTACAAGTTCTGATTGCCTGAGTCCGTAGAAACCAAACGTCGATGAGCAGGGAACTTCCAAGATCACTTTTGATGCCAAAGATTGCGTTTTTAGTGTAAAAACAAACTTTATGCAATCTTGATTGAATCAACACGTAATCAAGAGCCAATAGCTCTGATACCACTTGTTAGGACCTGGTATTCGACTGAAATACCTAGAGATCACGTGTATACCGGATCAAATAGTGCGGAATCCTATTTGATTGGCGATCCAATCAGTGAGAACACACGAAGAATCAATCAAGGATTGAAACTAACGTTAGAAATCGATAAGGAATCGATCTAATGTGTTCTATGAACTTGGAGAACGATTTGGAAGGTTTCTGGACGGCTAGGGTTCGTATGGAATTGAACTTGATCGAATCTCCCTGTTTTTCACGAATTGAGTTGTATTTATAGGTTGGCACTCTTCAATCGTGCGACTGAACCATTAGTTTGGTTCAGTCGTGCGATTGAACCATGCGGTTGGTTCATTCGTGCGACTGAGTGTTCAGTCGTGCGACTGAGCCAATCTTATGTTACAGTCGTACGACTGATCCAGTCTCCTGGTTCAGTCGTGCGACTGAGTCAATCGTATGAGGTTCTTCATGCTTATGGTTCATTCGCATGAGCCATTCGCATGGAACTTCATTAAGTTAAGTTTGAATGTTTTAGTTAATTAATATAATATTATATGTAATCATTCAAGTAATCATAAACTCAATCAATTCATTTACGACTCATTAATGAACTATTAAACATTATAACCAACAGACTATCAATCAGTTCATTAATCATACCAACAAGATCTATTACATCACATATCACGATCTAGGGACATACATGTATCAACAGTCTACATAACCAGATGCTCCTTTGGCATGTTGAAGAACCCTGCATTTATCATAAAGAACTAGTGTGGGTTTTGAGACCCAAACCTTTTTGGTTTGGGTCTGTTTTTCAATCAAGGAGATTTAACCATAACTTGTTTTCTTATGATTAAACACTATGAAAAGGAGTGGTGCTGAAATGGATTCCTTGGATTTGGGCTTGGAATGCCTTTTTAGTGGTTTGATCACAGTTGCATCTTTGTTCTCTCCTAACAAATGCTGAACCATCATAACAGTTGTGTTTGATTTGTAGCCAAAGCTTTCAGCTCTTGTGACATATCAGTACTTGTGTTGATGAGTTCCTATGGCCCACCATTTCCTCCTTGAAACACAGACTTAGTCTGATGTTGTCATGAGGAGCACTATCAGCTTTTTATGATAAACCCTATCCTTCTTTTTGGATTTGGATGAAGGCTTGGGTTTTATCATATTGGGATAACTGTGGTACAACAATGGTCTCAACTCATTTTTCATTTCATCCATCTGGATTTTAATGAGCTTATCTCTGTTGAGTTTGGAACCCTTTCTGTACCAACATTCATCAGAAAGATGATTGAATTTACCACATATTTCACATGGCTTATTCTTCATCTTGAATTGATCAACTGCTGATGTGGAAACTACTGAAGTGTGCTCTTTAGTACTTTCCTCCTTTCAGTACTTGTGTTAAGTACTGAAGGATCTGTAAAAACTGAAGACTTGTTCTTTAGCTGTTCTCTATCAGCAGTCGTTGATCCTTTTATTTCAACTGATTTGAAATGCTTTTAGACGTTGTGTCTTTCCCTTCAGTGCTTGAGATACTTTGAGGGACAACATCTAAAGTACTCAGCTTCATGTGCTTATCAGTAGTTGACCCATCAGGCAATTGATTTGCGGAGGTATCAACACTGATTTCATCTTGTGATTTTGGGTGATCACTTGAGGATGATGCACATGATGATGTGGTTTGGAAATTAATTTCACCTTTAGGTTTCACTATTGATTTTGGAGTAAAATCTGTAGGTGGTGCAATGTGGTTGTAACCTATTCCAAACATCACAGTCGAAGCAGATTGCTTGCTGAGCAGCATTTCAAATCCCTTGCAGGATGATACCCAGCGGTCACACTCAACTTGGGTAACTGCAAGTTTTTCTTTGAGTTCTCTGTGGTTCTCAAGAATGACCTCTAGCTTAGCCTTTTCATCATTTAATTGGCATTTAAGCTTATAAATCTCATCATCTTTATCCTTAAGGACAGACTCATATTCAGCTTTTCTTTTGGAAATAGTTTGCTCAAGCTCAAGATTTTGATTAATTAAAGCTACATTTGCCTCTCTAATAGAGATAAATGCAGCTATGCAAGATTCAAAACATAGCTTGGCCTTAGCCTCAGAGGATACCTGGGTTATCTGTGATGAAGATGCATTGGAGCATGAACTCTCAGTAGACTCCAGGGCCATGAGAGCTAGATTCCCAAAAGGATGTTCACCACCATGTTGACCATCACCAGCAAATAATTGCTCATTACCAGAGAGATCATCTGGTAAACTGCTCCAGTCAACAACACCAGGGGTGATGAAGCTATGATGAGGTTGTGATTTAGATGATTGAGATGGTAGAGGCTCAGGTAAGGCTTGAGGTTGTTGTGCAATAGGAACTTGAACTTGATTTGGCTAAGGCATATAATAGCAGGGATATGGATATGACATTGGACCCTGATGGACAAAATATGCAGGAGATATAGGTTGTGAATGATGACCAGAACTTGTTGCCCTCTGTTTTGTGAACTATTGCTTGTAAAAGTCACAAAGGGTGAAGAGGAGTTAGACCCAGTTGATCTACACTCTCTTGCAAAGTGCCCAAGCCTGTGGCATTTGTGACACCTCAACTTACTCTTGTCAAAACCAACTTTGGTTTTGCCAGAGAGTCCTGGAAATTTCCTACCAGTTCTCTTCTAGAACTTTTGAGATCTTATATTAATCAAGGACATTTGGCTCAAAATATCCATCTCTTCTAATTCATCATCAGCAATACCCTTTAAATCATCCAAAATGAAACACAAATTGTCACTATTACAGCCTGACTGACTGTCAACACTAACAAATGCATGATCAGAAATGTTTGAAGAGAAATCTATATGCTCATCATAATGGCTTTCTGATGCAGGATATTCTGACTCATGATCAACCAAGGCAGTGTTCCCTGGTACAAAGTCATCAGTGAGCTTTGCTGATGATGCCAGTTTCCTTTTCTGCTCTATCTCTCTTTCAAATGTAAGCAGTTTCCCATGGAGTTGGGTGACAGATAGGCTATCCAGATTTGCACTGGAGCGTAGGAAAATGGTATATGTGTCCCATCTCTCAGGCAGTGATCTGCGGAATTTGTTGTTCATCTGGTTATTAGTGTATTCATGTTTGACCATTTTCAGCTCAGAGATCAAACAGGAAAAACGCTCAAACTGTTGAGTCAGTGTCTCACCCTTCCTATGAGAGAATGTCTCATATTGTTGGGCAAGGATTTCTCTGTTATTTGCTAAGACCTCATCTGTTCCACCAAATTGTTCTTTCAATGCATTCCAGAGGTCATGAGCAGTTTCATGATGCATAAGCCCAGAATAGATTTCATTCGGCAGTGCCATGGCCAGCATTCCATGGGCTTTAGCATCAATCTCAAACAGTTTTCGATCCTCATCTGAGTATTGTTCCTTCTTCTTCGGAACCATTTGGTTGGTTTCCGGATTGTTCACCATATGCTTGTGTGGACTATGTACCACAGATGTTCAACAACCTGAACTGTTAACAGATAGGTGATGAAGCATTCTTCGTTGCCATATGTTATACTCAGTCCTAACCAGCATTGGAGGCTTGGTTGAGGAACCGGTATTGTGAGGGTCATTAGAAGGAGTAGTCATTCTCAGATTCAACCAAATTCACTTAAGTTTTAACTGATTTAGAACAAAACACAACAAACCAATATGAACCAAGAGAACACTCAAAGAAAATAACCGAAAGCAGCAGAAATTCAATGATCTATAACCAATTCTTGCAAATATGCTAATTCAATCAAATTTAGATATCGAAATAGCAGTTTCAATGATCAATTGTTAGATCCATCAATGATTAACCTGCTCTGATACCATTTGTTAGGATCAGTGATCTAAGTTTGATTAATTAGAGAGATTGCAGCGGAATTCGAACAATGAATTAAACAATTCACAAGAACACAATTGATATTCAATGTAACAGTACACAGATATAGAAAGAGAGAATTCTGCAAAAGAAATATTTCATTCATATGCTTTCGTGGTGGCTCAATGTCACACTTTACAACTAGGTCAACATTCCTTATATAGGATATGTGACGTCTGCTGATGTCACTTGATAGTGACATCTAACAGAATTATTCAAACTACTAAAACCATGCAAACTACTGAGAATGTTCTCAACTACTGATTACATCTCAGAGAATGCTTAAGTACAAAAACATAAAACTACTGAACTACAACTACTGAAGCTGTAACTACTGAAAAGTAATTTACAAGTACTGAAAGGAAACCATCACAACTACTGAAGTTAATTACTTCAGTTGTTGTGACAACTACTGATCACTTTGGTCTTGAGTCTTTGTCTTCAGTCTTTGTTCTTCAGTACTTTACTTTCAGACTTTGTCTTCAGCTGATGGCTTCAGACTTTGTCTTCAGACCTTGTAATCAGCTGTTGTGATCTTCTTCAGCAGTTGTAATGTCTGTGGGACTTAGAGGTTTTTCTGATCAGGCTCATTGGTTCTTTTGGTCCAACACATGTTAGTGACATCAAGACCGACCTTCGCTCAGGAAGAAAGAAAGAGGTTTACAAAAGTATACAGAGAATGAATTCCAACCCTCACCATAACCACAACCTCAAATTCAACCTGAACAAATATCTTTCCCTTTCCCCATAAAATCTAAGCCAACCACTAAGCCTTATACTCCTGAACCCACATTATCAACCTTAAGTTCATCCTCTCCCACTGCATCACAACAACCACCGCCACTACCTATCCTTAAACCCAAAACATGTCCCAGAACCCAACCAATATCCACCCATCAACCACCCAAGTCATGCTTTTAATCATACAAACCTCTAACCTTGGAAGAGTTCAAGGAGATCAAGAAGAAGCTCATCAACTGCACCGCTGTGAGCGATGTCTCTTATAAGGAGCAGTTCATCAAATTAACCTTCATTGATGACTTATTATGTTCCCTTAGAAGAGAACAATTCCTTGATCTGCCTGGAGGAACTTTGGACCAGGCTCTTAAACTCTTTGCCACTAACTCTGACTCCCTAGTGAAAGAAGAGAAGAAGTGGAGAAGAAGCTAAGATGAAGGCTGGTGACTCTGCTGGACTCTAGGAAGGAAGACAAGCTACCATCTTAGCCCATTGTTCCTAGAAAGAAGATAGTCTAGTGGAGGTTCGAAGACTCTTCTCACAACTTTGTTGTGGAAAGAGATAATGGTGAAGTCAACATACTTAATGCGTCTTCTCCGCTACACTAGTAGATTTGACATTGCTGAGTTAGCAGAGAAACCATTCTCCAACCCTTCCAACTCAGAAGTAGCTTCTCATATCAGAAACCTTCTAAGTAGTCTTCATCTGGTTGAATTAACTACAAAGACCAGGATTGAAGAAAAGTTAAAGCTAAGAGAAGGGGAAGAAAAGAAAGGGTCAATCACCGAGGAAAGGCTTTCTTGCAAATGGTTGAAGGCCCTAAATTGAAACCTAAGTTTAATGGGAGTATGATTACAACTCTTGTTAACTAACTCTCTTTAGAGGGACACAACAGACGGAGCATGTCATTTAAAATAATAGACTAGATCTTTTGTCTTCTAATGATTGTACAAGCTTCTTAGCACCACCTCTGGAAAGAACAAAAAAATAGATAAGTATCTTCTCTCATCGGTGCTAAAAAGCTTTGGGAAGCAAAAACAAGTGAGGTTTTGGTAGCATCAGTCTAGGGGGGTTTGTTAGATCACAGAAGGCTGGTTCAACCAAAAAAAACACTTAGAAACATTTTTGATGTTATAAACTCTATAAGCAATAGAGTTGGAGGAATATCCAACAAAGATAGCATCATCCGACTTTTCAGCAAATTTTGCCAAATCGTCCTTTGTGTTAAGTATGATATACCTACTGCCAAAGGACGTAACAAAGCCAATAAATGGTGGCCTGTTGTTCCATACCTCATAAGGGGTTTTTTATGGGGCTTATCTATAAGAACTTTCTTCGACACATAGCATGCAGTGCTGACTTCCTCCGCCTAGAATGTTAAAGGTAGCTTTGAATCAACTAACATAATTGCAACAACCTTAATAAGTGTCATATTTCTCCTCTTAGCAATACCATTTTGTTGAGGAGTTCTAGGAGGACTACTTACCTAGCAATCCCTTTTGAGTCACATAATGAGTCAAGAACTTGATTCTTAAACTCAGTCCCTTAATCACTTCTGATTATTTTTACTTTGTGTTCAATTTGATTTTCTATTTTAAGAATAAAAGATTATAGTAAAATACATAAGAGATCTCATCATGGTTCGCTATAAGTGCGATCCACATCATCACCCTCTATGTCTGGACCAAATTATTTATTGGCATAGATAGGGGTTTCATAAGAAGCTGAATTTTCCATCTTAAATTTCATCAAAATTAAATGGATGTACTTCAATTAATTGATGAACAACACATCGACTTTTGATTAACTTGTAACTATTAGATAAGGATAGGTCTCCTATTTCACTCATCCCAAATTTTATCTTCATGACCTACTAAAATTCTAAACATAGCTTCTCTATAATCTAACCATAATTATTGTTTTTGATTTTCACCTGTACGAGCAAGAAATCTCTCCTTGGTGTTCTTATGAAAATTGTATTGTTGATTTGCCTACATTGTGACATCCGTCACCTTAAGGTCCATCGAACGACATAAATAAGCATAGAATTATTTTAATTATTCTTCCTTTTCTTCATGAACTCCTGCTTTAAGGAATCATGTCTGCTTTATTTTCCCTTGTGCCTGTGCTTCCTCCGAGAACTGTGCTAAGCATAAACCTTTTATAAATTTCATCACCATTACCACCAAATATATCATTTTAAATTCAACCATTGTCATTAATAAAACCATTTTAGACTATCAAATACCATTAAACAAACTTTTAACCTTAATATAACGACCATTTTAAGATCATAATCAATCGAAACAAAATTGGGGAACTCGAGGGTTAAGTGCAGGGACTAAACTCGCCATTTAGCAAACTTGGGTTGGGTATATAAGCCCATACTCCAGCCCTTAATCTCATTTCATCTTCATCTTCTTCATCCTCTTCACCTTTTTCTTCACATCTTCTTCATTCTAGCTCCAATCCAACCCGCTTGGTCTTGTTCTCGTCGTCTAGACTCCATCTACGGCCTAGTCTACTCTATTCTAGCAGGTAGACGACCTTGGTTGTCCCTTTCCTTGCTTATTCAGGCTGTACAAACTAGGGTTTCAGGTGTTCGGGTTGAACTCGAACACATGAGGTCGTGTGGGTGCGTGTGAGGTCTTTCTGCTTGTGTTTCATGTTTGTGTATGTTTGTAGAGCTTTTCTAGAAGTCCTTGTTGTGTAAAACCCGTGCTCGGAGCAGCCGAAGGCTGCTCTGCACTTCTGTAGTCGCGAACCTGCACTTTAGGCGACTGGGTCTGTCATGCGACCGAGTCGTGCGACTGGGTGAGTCGTGTGACTGAGTCATGCGATTGTGTCTTTCGGACGACTGAATCGTGCGACTAGGGATGTCATGCGACTGAGTTGTGCGATCGAATGAATGTGTGTGCGATTGAGTCAATGCGAATGAATGTGTGTGCGATTGAGTCAGGTGACCGACTGAATGTATGCGATTGTGCGTGTTTCACATGACTAGAGTCCAATCGCACGAATGAAGGTTCAATCGCACGAAAGTAGCTAATTCGCACGATTGAGGGTTGATTCGTGCACATGGTGGTTGGGTCGTGCGAATGTGTGTTATGTGGTACGACTGAATGCCAGTCATGTGAATGAAGACTCAATCGTACGAATGAAGCTGATTCGTACGATTGAAGGTTGATTCGTACGAATGGAACGTTGAGTCGAGCGTCTGGTCCTGTTGTCTGACTGATGATGTTGAGTGTGAATTTCCCCTTGAACGTCTGATGATGATAAGGTAACATCAGTAAAAGTGTCATTGCTTGACCACAAAGATTAAAGTCAACGCTATCAACATGCACATACTATTTCAATTGAAAACAACCTAACATTTTACAATTATCGACAATCCAATTGGAACTCCAAATGCTTAACAAGTGCTATCTTTCATAACCACGAGATCATTTCATGGATGTCATAAGCAATGACGACTACTCGTAGTACTTGGATCTACATAAGATCTGATACGTGTGTCCGCTTGTGTGTGTGTGCTACCCACGACCGAACCGATACAACCCGAACCGACCAAACATTACTATACACTTTATACACGTCATTAATGCTTAACAATAACTGTCAATAGGTGTTTGACTGTTCTCTGCATACAACTGTTGGGAATCTCGATCATTCATACCTACCACTAAACTTGTGAGTTTCGTGGCCCCTTTTATGCTTATACTACCTTACAAACATTTACAAACATGGGGGAAAAGTATGCTGGCCCGTTTTCTATGCTGTACAATATACATACAATTTACATACTTGGAATCAACGTGCTACTGTTTTGTGGGTACTTATCTGATACATGCTTGAGTCTGCTTTGTGGTTCTTTCTTACAACCATTTAATTCCAGTGTGGGAACCGACGGATAGGTAATGGTAGTACTACTGGGTTGACATCCCACCCTAGTGTTGGTATACTAGTTAGTACCAACAAAAGCCAGGAACGGGCCTTGGGTGAATATATTCCGACAAGATTCTTTGTGTATGTCATTAGGTTTGGTTGTAAAGCTCTTGTCATGTGATTTTGCTTACTTATAACTGTATGCACGGTATTCTGCAACAACTTTATACAGCATCAATTACTTATTTACTTTAAACCTGCGAACTCACCAACAATTTTGTTGACCATTTTGAGCATATCTTTTCAGGTGATCATGCTAGCTGAGGTTGTAGGTGTGTTGCCTTAGTGTAGGCCCTAGGATGCATTTTCGGGCCAAACTTGTCATTTTGAAAACAATTGATGTATCTATTTCAAACAACATTATACTTTGTAACTTGTTCTCAGGTTGTGGGAATTGCATACAATGTTATCATCTATGTATTATGATTTATGTATCATGTTTATGCTTATGGCTATGTTGTCGTGAATACTGACTAAACACGACACAAGTCCCCTTGTCGTCAGGTGTTGTCATGACACGCTTGTCATCATTATTATTATTGCAGCTCTATCGCTTACCATGTCTTATGACGATTCCCGTCTCGTTACGCCCCCGTGTTTCTGCTCTTAGCGGGGGTATGACATACATTCTAAACCATTCTTAAGCATATGTGCCGACAACCTCTTGTACCAAGCTCTTGATGCTTGATGTAGACTTTATAAAGCCTTGTTAGGCTTGTACACCAGTTTTGGATGCCATACCACAACCGATAATGGAATCATTAGATCGGACGAAGGTGAATCGATTGCTCATAACACATGACAATAAATGTATCAAATAATATGAAATCTCATTTTGATTTAATAATACTTATAAAAATTACATTACAATCAAATAAAAGTAAAGTAAAGATAATGAAATTGCCTTTTATTTTCATTAAATCCAAGCCTTAAATGTGCATATAGAAGTTCACTAAAGGAGATTTCTTGAAACTATATGAAAAAGTAACAAGTGATCTAAAGAAATAGTTGGTGAGTAAACATAAAATTTACATACACACATAGATTGATTAAAACGATTAAAACAATTCAATTCTAATGAAAATATCAAAACTTATAATGCAATATAATATAAATGACAAATCAAAGACAATCAAACCTAATGACTTAATTGACTCGGTTCGTAGACAAAGACTTGTGGTAGAATACGTGTATCTGGTTCCAATCACCACTCAAAAATTTATATAGGGTGGAGTCAAACCAATATGTCTATTATTATTACTGTGGTTGCATAAATTAATGACTTTGTTATTAGTTTATCTATCTAACTATGAACACATAATTATGAGCAATAATATGGCATCATTTAAATTAAATTTAGAATGAAATACCAATTAAATCAGTGATTGAATATTGAATCATACGACTCCCCAAAGTATAAAACAGATGAAAATAGACCATGATACACACTTGGTAATTGAGTGTAGTTTGAATTATAACAATGCTAGACTAGACACTAACGTTTCTCCTCACGGTTAACCTAAAAATGATGTCATAAATTAGAATAATAATGAATTAAAAACTAGATTAGGGTTTTAGTTGAGATTTGGTTTTTTAAATAAATAATTTTAAAGTTTATATTCTTGATTTATAATTGCAATAATAATTTGATTTGAAAACAGTTAATCATAATGAAAAATAGTGTAACAATTTTAACATTTTATATGTCATGTATAAACAAAATAGAGTTTGAATAATAAAGTGTAAAAAGAATAATTATTTAAGAAATTGGTCGAAATAGTAAATTAAATAATTAAATATTTAAAAGATTTACAAAATATAAATTTAATATTGAAATTACTTATATAATCATTTAATAATTTTAAAAATTATTAATGAGTAATATGTTATTATAACATTTATAATCGTTAAAGGATAATTAATATGGGCATTATTATTTTTGAAGTTTTCAAATTTAATAATAATTTCTAAAATAAATTTTAATTAACAAAACAATACTTTTATATTAGTTTAATAATATAAATTTTTTTCCTATAATTAAAATAATAATAAAAATTAGTTTAAACATAAGATGAGTGTCCAAGGTTGAACTCAGGTCCCTTCTATATTTATAGTGTGTTTAAATTGATGGGCCGAGGCCCATATTTGTTATGAATCCGATTAAAATATTTAAACATACTAGTTAAATACTTCCCCAAATTCAACCATGAAGCCTAGTTTGAACTCGACCAAATTCAAGCATAATTTGTTTATGTTAATTAAATAATCATGGGGCTTTGATTCATCATGAATAACACATGTGTGTAATGTGTATGGAATTACCTAATTTGGTTGATGATTCGATAAGAACAAAAATAAGAACCATCAACAGAAAGTAATATTGATTTGAGGTAATATTGTGTTGTTAACCCATTAATCTCATAAGAAGCTCCATAGAAGGATGATAATAACAACCCTTTATACATTTAGAATGCTCAAAGATAGACCTTGAGTGAGTGATGGGTGCAAGATGGAAATAGTGATCGCATGTGTAATGGGTGTGTGTGATTCGTATGAAATTGAGAGCTAAGGAAGATTTAATGGATTAATTATAGTGTTCTCCCCTATTATATAAGGTGGATTTGGACTGTGTCAAGCTCAACTAATTAAATTCTTGATTTGGAGGTTACAATTTGAAATGGTGATGGTGGTGGGAGCACATCCAGCACTCCCACCAGACTACACCACACACAAACCAATCAAAACATGCTACATCATACCACAGCAGACCATCCTAATTTGGGGGAGGGGCAATCACACCTCACTACACCACATCATTTTTTTAATTAGAAAAAAATACTTCATTAATTAAAATAAGTAACAAATATAAATAGAAAAAATACATTAAATAAAGAACATAAAATTTAAGAATATGACAATATTAAAACTAAAAATCTACAAGTTAAACTCCCAGCACATATTCACGTAATTTAACGTTTCTGTTTAGGGCGTTCTTCAACATCAATTCATCAAAGTTTTAGTATATTCGGATGCTCTCACATCTAACATTTTTACTACCAATAACAAATGCCTCTAAATCTATTTATAAGACTCAGAAATCACTAGAATTTTGTTTATGATAGTATAAGTGATATTGGGTATTTTTCTTGCTAAAAAAACAAAATCTTACATTTTTTTGATTGAAATAAAAATTAAAATAAAATTCAACAATATACAATTGACAATCCAAATGCAGGACCAGTTAAAGGGATGGTCACTTACAACATAACACCCAATGAGAAGAGTGTATATTAGAACACCTAACACATCAAATAGTTAACTACAACTATATGGTTTGATACTTAGAACACAGTACATATGAGACAGAACAATAACAATCAACACAAGGATAATGGTTTTCAAGAATGTTGTATATTTCTCTCAAGTTCATTTACAAGTGTTAAAGCATAAGGACAAGATACAAGGATCAGAGATACTTTATACTACATCCTGCAGTCAGCTATGCATAGAAAGCCAGTTGGAAACATTTAATCTAGACAACAACAAAATAAAAGTAAAGTCAAAAGGCAGATTGCCTTTTGACTATGGTGACTATGATATGCCATAGCTCACATCCTAATACATGACAAAAAATATAAAAATACATAAAGTAGAAAGCAACAGACTCAAGACCTTAATGTAAAGTTACCAAAAGCATGGACCTTTTCACCAACTTGTGAAAGTTGGCGAGCCAACGGAGTTGTAGCAGAAAGTGGTCTAGCTTTATAGAAAAGTACATTAGACAAAGCATGTATAAAAAGTCTTCAGAAGAAATCATTCTTTACTTCTTGACTTCGGAGTGAAGCTTAAAGTCTTCACTTTTGGCTTTGGAAGATATTGGTCTTCGCTTCGGAAGATTTTACACCTAGAATAATTCTGATGTAGGGTGTAAAACTTCCAAATCATTTCTACTCGGCACATAAGTGCATACATGCAGGAAAGACTTAGAATGTTGTAGGTTCATCAGCTTTATATGAAACCTTACAAACTCCCCCTAGGCTGATGCTATCAAAACATATGAAGACATTAGATGTTGACAGTCCTCATCATGATGATAACCATACTATAGGATCGATGTTTGTCACTAACACTTGGTTTTTCTCTCAAACTCACTTAATCACACACTGTTTAGATGAAGTAGAATCTCTTCAAAGAGTTGATAATAATATACTAAGTAACAAAGAACACAAGGAAATAATTTTCAAGGTACTTGTCTATATTACTTCTCAACTCAAAGTATTACAAGACTCTTACAAGCATGTTACAAGAGTTACAATAAGAAACTATATATACTATCACCTACAGCCAGATATACTTTGATACCCGCTGGAAACCTAAAATTAAAGCAAATACTACAAAGCTATAGTTAAGGCATCTTCGATAATGTCTTACCATAGATTTTGTAGGCATGACATGTCCATGACTTACCTTTTGTTATCAACTAAAGTTGGCAACTATACTAACTAGTAAAAGGTGAATAGTGGAATAAAGTATGGTCAACTACATAGGTGTGGGAAGCACCATGCATTATCTCTAAGATTTTCAGCAGAGTGTCAGATAAACCATACTTATGTCCACCGGTTCATAGTAGGTACTTCCAAAGTTAGTTCTTCCAAAGCTATTTATACTTCAAAAGTAGCTACTTCTTTCGAGGCTTCCTTTGGACTTCATACTCTAGAAGTCCTTTATTAGTTGCACCAAAACTGTATAGTGTTTGGTTTTGGTTGCACTAGCCTTTCTAGATCCAACAAACTCCCCCTAGGGTGATGCTACCAAAACCTCACTTATTCCTGCTTCTCAAAACCTTTAGCACCACGGACAGAAGATGTTTATCTGTTTCTTTGTTCACCCCTGAAGTTGTACTGAGAAGTTTGTAAGAGTCATTAGTGGATAGGAGATCCAGTCTGTGACTCCTAATGCATGCACCCTTTGTTGTGCCCCTTTGAAGAGAGTTAGTTGACGGGAGTTGTAGTCATACTCCCATCTAACTATGGATTCAAGGTTAGGAGCTTCAACAATTTAAAGAAAGGCTTTGCCTTTGTTTGTTGATCCTTTCTTTTCCTCCCCCTCTCTCAATTTTAGTTCCGCTTAAATCTTGGTCCTTACAGTTAGTTTGGCCAGATAAAGACTGTTTAGATAATTTTTGATGTGAGTAGCTATCTCGGAGTTGGAGAATGGCTTCTCTGTTAACTTAGCAATATCAAATCTACTTAAGTGTAGCAGAGATAAGGCACTGAGCCTGTGTTATCTAATCATTCTCTCTCTCAACAACAAAGTTGTAAGAAGAGTCTTCAAACCTCCACTAGATGATCTTCTTTCGTGGCACAAGGGGCTTACTTGGCACTCTATCCCCTTTCTTGGAATCCAATAGAGTCACCAACCTTCTTCTTAGCTTATTCTCTTCATCATTTGGTGAATGAGAGTTCAGGCCAGGAGTTTAATGGCTTGATCTATTGTTTCTCTAGGCAGATCATGGAAATGATCTCTTGTGAGGGAACACGAGGAGCCATAAACATAAGTTAATTTGACTGACTCCTCCTCACAAGAGATGTCACTCAAAGTTGTACACTTGATGAGCTTCATCTTGATCTCCTAAAACTTCTCTAAGGAGAGATGTTTGGAGGCTGAGGGGATGGTTTGAGTGGTTGTTGGATAGGTAGAGGTGTTTGGGTTCTGGGAAGTGTTTTGGGTTTGAAGATAGGTAGTTAGGTGGTTATGGTGATGGGGCAGGTATGGAGGATGGTGTAGATTTAAGAGTGTATGGTTTAGAGGTGGGTTTAGTTTTAATGGGAAATAGGAAAGGGATTGGTTTAGGTTGGGGTTGGGGTTGAGGTGTTGGTTTGAAAGTCATCCCTTGTTCCCTTCAATACATCTCCCTCCTTTTCCCTAAGCGAATATTAGCCTTGATGTCACTGACATGTCGCTGCAAGGTCTCCTCAGACATAGGACCTACTTGCCTGCCAGAAAATCCATGAGCCTTGAGATAATCCTTCATCTATGCCTTATCACCTATCTTCCTGACAGCAGCGGGTTTCTTCTTTCTTTTACTTCTTCATCCTCAATTTCTCCTTTGCAGCTTTCTTTCTCTCCCTCTCTATTTGATCTTGCTCCTTCTTGAATAGCCATGAGATCATATCATTATTGTGTGGAGACAGTTCTTCTAGAGAGAAACCCCTGGAGGTCAGGAAAGTTATCCTTTCCCTCCTTGGCTGCAAATTAGCTTCTCTTTCCTTCCTCTCCCTTTCATCCTCTAAGGCTAACCTTGATGCCTCTTCTTTTTGTTCAATTTGCATTAGGCTTGCATTCTCTAACTTAATCAGCTCCTCTAGTGGTAGTCGGAGCACTTCTTCACTAACAACTCTAAGCTTGACAATCTTGTTAATGATTTCCACCCTTTTTCGGTGTTGATAGCCTCCTAGTTGGTTGTAGTTGCTTTGCTACTTGAAGCTAACAAACTTCCCAATGGGGAGTCTACCTTTCCTTTTAAGCTTCTCCAACCTTGTTTCCTCTTAAAGCTCTTCCACAATTATCTTCCACTTTCCTTCGACATCTTCGGAAATACTAGACATCGGGGGTTCTTGTGTAGAAGTTTCAGGTTGAGAGATAGTTGTTGGAGCTTGTAATAGTGATGTTGTTTGTGTGAGGGGTTGGTTGAAAAAATCCGCACCACCTCAGTTGCCAGCTCAAGAATTGTATTTGTGATGACTAGATCACCACATAAATAAAATAGTCCTTCCACAACTTCTTTCTCAGCTTCGGAAGATTGAATTTGTTCTTTCGAGGATTTGACTTTAGCTTCAAAAGTCTATGGAAATGCACTTTCTGTCCTAACTATTTCAGTTTTTGGGTCATCAGTCCTCATTTCCCCTTCAAAATCAATCTCAAGTTCAATGTGGGCCTTAGGTTGACCAACTTCTTCGATAGTGGTAGAAGGTACATTCAGCCTGTAAAGCTCTTCTGCTCCATAGTACATAATAGCTACATTTGGGCTAGACTGATCAATTGAAGATCCAAGCAAGAACTTGGGAAAGAACCTATATAGATCTTGGAGCATCCTTTGATCCATTTGAAGAACAATTGGAGGAGGCTCAGGAAAAACTGTAGCTAGTTGAGCAGGGCATCTTAAAGTTAAGGATGTTAAAGCTTGGCTCTGTGATTCCTCATGTGTTTGCCTCTAAACACTCTCCCCCTTTTTGGTAGCATTATCTTGAGAGCTAGATGAGCTATAGGAAGAGGTCAACGAGACCTGAAATGGTACATGTCTAACAGATTTCTCAATCTGTTTCTCAGCTAGTTAAGCCTTGAGATTGTTAATCCCAAGTTGCTGAGTGGTAGACCTATCCCCTAAAGTCTTAACCTTAGATTCAAGGTTTGAGACTTTAGAAAATAGGTCTTGAATTGTGATTTTTAGACTTCCCTCATCTTCTTTTGAAGAATCACAGGCTTTGACTTCCGCTTCGAAATTCTATGGCAATGCAATATCTATCCCAACTGTTTTAGTTGCTCGACCATCAGTTTTCATTTCCCCTTCAAAATTAATCTCAGGTTCCATGTAGGCCTTAGATTGACAAACTTCTTTTACAATGGTATAAGGTGTATTCAACCTTCAATGCTCTTCAACTACAATGTATGCCACAACAACATCAAGGGTTGGTAATTCAATGGAAGATCCAAGCAGGAACATGGAGAAGAACCTGTTCAGATCTTGGAGCATCGTTTGATCCATTTGAAAAAAATTGGAGGAGTCTTAGGAAAAACTGTTGCTTGATGAGCAGGTATGTTGAAGCTAGAGTTGTTAATGCTTGACCTTATGGTTCTACATGTGTTTGTCTCCTGACACTCTCCCCCTTTTTGGTAGAATCATCTTGAGAGCTAGATGAGCTAGAGGAAGAGGTCAATGAGATTTGAATGGGTACGTGACAAACAGATTTTTCAATCTATTTCTCAGCAAGTTGAGCCTTGAGATTTTCAATCTCAAGTTGCTAAGTGGCAGACCTATCCTCTAAAGTCTTAACCTTAGATTCAAGGTCATAAACTTTAGAAAGTAGGTCTTCAATGGTGAGTTTCAGACTTCCTCATCTTCTTTTAAAGAATCGCGGGGAGATGAGGTAACATACCAAGTATATTCATCCTCACAACCAGATGTAGTTTCTTGGTATCCTGGTTTCCCTTGCCTAATGATGTCTCTTTTAGAGTCGTCAAAAGGCATAGTTGCCATAGATTCAGACTTAGAAATGTTACCACTGGCCTGAGGATCTAATGAGGCTCCTTCAGTAGTGGTAGCTGAATCTACAAGAGTCCCTTCCATATTAGTGGGACTCACCTTAGTTAGGTTTTGCTTATGGGGGCTAGAGATAAGAGGTCCCTCTAGGCTTTGTTGATCCTTTAAAGGGTATTATGGATGAACTTCATTGCCTTGAAAAGAAATAATCTCCTCATATGTTCTTATCAGTAATCCAGTTTAGGATATAGAAGTCATACATAATGACCTGGGACGTTGATCAATGTCTATTGGCATTGAGCCTATGGTGGGGCTGTCCATTTTTGGCTGCTCAAGGTAGTATAGAGACTCATCCCGAGGGCTTTCAGCTTGGGTTTTGGGCTCAGGGGATTGAGACTAAGTACAATCTAATCCCATATTGAGGTCAATGGTGATGGAAGGTGAGACCTCAGACTGAGTGACAACCCATGTTTCCACTCTTGTCTTTTTGGATTGAACGGATGGTCTTGCTTAATCAGAGTAGATTAAACAATGCTTCATTTAGGGCATCTCTGATATGTGTATTTGAAAGGTAAGAAGGTAGACTTGGCAATTTAATGGTTGTTGTTAGTGTGGGTTCATCACCTGTGGGGTTAACAGGGATGTCACTAGGAGCTATGCGCTCAATCATACCTGGAAGAAGTGGAGTGTGTCTTCTGGTGAATTTGGTGGACATCCTCTTTAGAATCTTGAATATGTTCAACCTCATGTGAGGGATTGGAAGAGCAGCTGCACAGACAAGCTTGCTCTAGTCCAACTCAAAATTTACGAACTGCTGGATGTACCTCGGATACATGTAGAACGTCTCCCTTTGAAGGTTGCCTATCGAATTGGTCAGCATGAATCTTGGGTACTTAAAGCGAAGGCCCCTTACTACCCATGAACTAGACATCCTAGTTCGTATGGGATTTGATCCTAACCCCCTGACTTTTTTGACAGGTAGTGAAGGACAATATGCAGCAGGAACTTCCACTAGTATGAGAAGTTAAACTTGTAGATAGTGGACCTGCTGACATCACGACCATAACCCATTAAGGTATATGTGTTGCCAACTTCGGTCTTGGGGAACTCCATCGGTTAACCTTCATCATGAAGATCGAGATGTTCCCTGATGATTTGTTCGGATATGATGAACTCTTTGTCACAAATGCTTGACCTCAAAACCCTAACCCCATTATGGGTTATAATCTGTGCATTTCCCCAAAATTCAGCCATGTGGTTTAAATACATGATAGGGTTTACATTTAGGGCTGTGAAGTAAGTGGATTGGGAGAGAAAGGAGATGTTTCAGAGAAGTCAACATCCATGGACGAATCCAAGAAGGCGACTTGATTGTGTGAGGGTTGATCGCCATTAGTGCGAAAGAATCAAATAAATGAGCAAGATTTGGGTAAATTAGGGATGAAGAAAGCTTTGGATAGTGAAATCGGTAAAATGATTAAAATGGGTAAGTCAAAATATTTAAATGGGTGAAAGTGGCAGATAGATAAGGTGAAGTGATGGTTTGGGTATGACGTGACAAGGGCGGTAAGGTTAAATCCATTTAAAATATTTCGACATCATTAAGAAAATCTTTACCTTTTACAGTTGTGGGGCCCAAAGATTTCCATTACATAATAAGGTCTTCTTCCGAGTATAACAGATTTTCGAATGTAACCTTCTTACAATGCCAACTTAACTTCCAAATGTAATTTCATACTTCCGAGACTAAAGTGGTTTTTCCAAATGAAAAGTTTATAAGCTTCGAAAGTATATATGATAACTCTCAGTCTGTTTTAGCAGAGAATCAGTGTATTCACAAAACCTTGATTTGTTTGGTATACCCAAATATAAATCACAGTTCATAGTGATTTTCATTATTAATGATTATTTTCAATCAATCATAGTACATAGTGCTTTTCATTCTTTATCGTCAAGCCTATCATTTCCTATATAATCCAGAAAAGTTACGTTTTCTCATAGTTTTATAAACATAAAATCAATTTGAGTGTTTTTATAAAATATTTTACTCCCTCTCAGAACAAAATCCTTTTCAAAACTATCAAAATTTCTACCCCTAAAATTGTGATTATCAAGACAAAAAATAACAATTTTATAACAAAAGAAGAAAATATTTTTCAAAAAGGGTGTAAAAATAGAAGTTAACCAAAGTTAATCATTCCCATAGATTGGCCTAAAAAGTCTAATCTGGAATGATCAAATGCCTTAGTAATCAAATCTACCATGTTGTTATTTGATGAAACAGATTTCAAATAAATAAGTTTCCTTTCAAAACATTCTCGGATAAAATGCATACGAATGTCAATGTGTTTTGTCTTTGAATGTTGAATTGGATTCTTCATAGTATCAAGAACCACAGTATTATCACATAAGATGCGAGTGTCATAAATGTTAAGGCCATAATCGAAAAGTTGTTGCTAAATCCAAGCAATCTGAGAACAAAAACTCGAAGTAGCCACATATTCTGCTTCTGTAGTAGAAGTTGACACTGTTTGTTGTTTCTTGCATTCCCAAGAAATGAGAGGATTTCCTAAAAATTGACACCCACTAGTAATTGATCCTATAGTCATGTTTGGAGGATCATTTGTTAATGTTGATGAAGAACTTTCAGTCACTTGGTCTTTGTTTGTCTTCCACACCACCTTTGGAATCTTAGAATTTACCTTTAAAACTTCGAAAGTTTTGATGACTTTGGAATTTTTGATGACAAAACCTTCGGAAGATCTTGCTAACACTGCAACAGTCTTCAATACTTCGGAACTATTCCTTTCTTCTGAGACCAATTTTTCTTCAGAATGCAAGTTTCCACTTGTCTTCATCTTCATTTTGGAGCATCCGAAAGGAAAACACTTTCCTTCTGAAGCTTGTTTCTGTTAGGACCGTGTACGTATAGAGTACTAACTGATAATGTGTGAAACCAGATCAAATAGTGCAGAATCCT
Source organism: Flaveria trinervia (assembly GCA_025506515.1). Classification (NCBI taxonomy): domain Eukaryota; kingdom Viridiplantae; phylum Streptophyta; class Magnoliopsida; order Asterales; family Asteraceae; genus Flaveria; species Flaveria trinervia. The sequence continues at coordinate 50,151,779 of CM046456.1, forward strand.
GTTTGATTGTCGATCAAATCAGTGAGAACGCAGTTCCGATCGATCTAACGATTAAAGAAATGTTAAGAACGATTAGAACAAGATCAACTGCGAACTATGAACTTGGAACAGGCTTTCTTGAGTCTCTAGACAGCTAGGGTACGAATATGTGTTCAAGTATTTCGAATTGTTGTGTTTTTCCATGAATTAAGTGGTATTATATGTTAGGCTTTTCCAATCGTACGAATGGTTTAGTCATGCGACTGAATCATCTGATTGATCCATATGCACGACTGAAGATTCAGTCGTGCGACTGGGTCAATCTTATGTCTCAATCGTGCGACTGATCCAGTCCCCTGGTTCGTCGTGCGACTGGTCCAGTAGCATGAAGTATTCATGCGTATGGTCCATTAGCATGGTCCATTCACCTGAAGACTTCATACGATTAAGTTTGAACACGTTTCTCAATCATTATTGACTAAGAACTATGCACAATAACGACAAACCTATATAGTTAGTTCAACATACTTTAACACATAATAAATAATGAAACATTAAACGTTATAACCATCAATCATATATTATATTTCATTCAACTCATTCATTACATATGTAAGACATGACAGACATTTACATTAAGCTCCTAAACTAGGTAAATATGTATCAACAAACTCCCCTTGGACCTAGTTGACATTAGCGCCTGACGTTCTTTATAAGCTCCTCAAATCTCTTGTACTTCTCCTCTCTAGTAACTCTTGCATGTATTTCAAATGCTAAACAGAGTCGTATAACATTCTACAATAGTGGCCACTTGTACAATGTGTAAACATCTTCTGCAGACAAGTTTGAAGGCCACGTAAGGTCGAATGCCCGGATAGTTTCCATTTTGCCCTCTCTCTGTTGAACTATGACCGTTTTGCCTGTTCTCCGATCTTAATACTACCATTTGAAGTGTGGAGTGAAGTCCTGTGGCATTTCCCGTAAGGGAATCTTGGACATTGTGCACGGAGGACTCCACTTCCGCACCACTTTAGGCTTTCTAGAAATGGGATCCACTTCAGACCTTCAAATGTACCTCTTCCGTTGTTGAGGTCTGAAGTTTACCCATGTGGTATGGTATTCTTTCTTTAGAGCAGCCTCAAACCAGGCTGACATTTTTCTAGGATCAGCATATAGAAGATTTAAGAATGCCAGCTAGTTGAGTTCAAAACCTGGGAGAGTCTTCTAATCATGTGGGTATCTGAAGTACTCTATTCCCTTCTCCCTCTTAACATCATAAACGTTAAGATCCTAAAAATACACCCATGCAATAATCTTTCCAGACACCTTTAGATGTTTCTTGATCTTGTAGAGCTTGGTGTAGGCATTTTGCATTTGAGCAATGCATTGGCTTCGTATCTCAGCAAAACAAGCTACCCATTCAGCCTTCTTTATATCAACATCAGCTTCGAGGCTTGGGCTTGGGTTTCATTCTTTTCTGTTTCTTTCTCCATATCATCCCGTTTGTCGAATGTAGCACTGCCGAGAGTGTCACCCAAGTCAGGGATCACATTGCCCTCTCGGTCAGTGTACTCTGGATAGTATTCAGTTGTCACATCGTAAATCTATATTTCATCTACATCGTTTAGCTCGTCATCACTCTTAGTATCAACTTTTGGAGCATGTTTGACGAGCTCATCTGGATTCAATCTGAACATTTTAGCGAGTTGCTCATCTGTCAGATCGTGAATGATTTCTCCTTCTTCGGGAGTGTAGCTCACTGACCGTCTGACAATCCCTTGCAAATCAAGAATCATGGTGAGTTGAGACTTGATTTGCTGTAGGGGAGCAACATCATATTCATCTTGCTGTGATGTTTGATCTGCTTAATTTAAACATTTAACACATTAGCAATTAGTAATTAATCAAGACATATAAACATTAGATAAATATATATAAACACTAATTACAAAACTGTAATACATGAGTCAAGTACAAAAGTTTGTGCAGGATCATTGAAGGGTGAAAGTTACAACACCACAACACAAAGAGGAGATTAACTAAACTTTAAACAAACAGTAAACTGAATTAACCAAGTTGAGACACTAAGAACACAAGTAATGCAAGAGACAGAACACAAAGAACACAAGTGTATGGTTTTCAAGAATGCAGTATATTGCTTTCTCTATGTTCTATTACAAGTGTTACAAAGCATAAATGAAAGATACAAGAACATGAGATACTTATACTACATCCTACAACTAGCTATACTTTGAAAGGCAGCTGGATACAATTGACTAGACACAAACAAAATCAATTGTAGAGTCAAAAGGCAGATTGCCTTTTGACTTGTAACTATGACATGCCGTAGCTCACATCCTTATCTATTACAAAAGGATAAAGTACATAAAGTAGAAAGTTACAGACTCAAGACCTCAATGTACAGTTACCAAAAGCATGGACCTTTTAACTAACTCATGTAAGTTGGTGACTTGCAGAGATGTAGCGGAAAAGTGTCCAGCTTTATGGAACAGTACATCAGATAAAGCATGTTACTAAAAGTCTTCGGAAGAAATCTGTCTTCATGATCTTGAAGCTTCAGAAGACTTTGTCTCTGAGGCTTCGGAAGACTTCATGTTTGGCTTCGGAAGATATTGGTCTTGGCTTCGAAAGATTTCACACTTAGAGTATTTTCTGTTTCATGTGTGAAACTTCCTAAGCTTCTTCTTTGATGCACTTATGCAGCATGCAGGATAGACTTAAGATCTTTACGTTGCATCAGCCTCTTCATTAATCTCTACAAACTCCCCCTAGGCTAATGATACCAAAACACTTAGAAGACTTCAGATATCAACAGTCGTCATTAGGATGATCACTAATCCTTTATTTATAAGGTGATCAGGATCCTTCAGACTGTCAAAGTGTCTTCTCATATCAAAGAGGTCATGTAGAGGCAACTGAAACATATCTTGCCATGTGTAAGTGTCTACAATGCCTTGATCTCTAATGGCATGCCATCTTTCTGGATCTGTGGTGTATGTCCAAGACAAGATGGTTCTTCTTGATTCTAGAGGAGCTATTTGAATTGGAGTTGATGAAGCATCCTCTAGCTACACAATCTCAAGATGTTTTGACTCATCCTGGGATTTAGAAGAGGGTGCAGTCTTCTTCTTCTTTGGCTTTGGTTTAGAAGCCATCCTCTTCTTTCTCTTACCAGATTTTAATTGAGAAGACTGGTCTACAGCACCAGATTGATCTTCACTGTCTTTCTTAGTTGGCACTTCCTCTTTCTCGGGCTTAAATGGAGAGGGAGGTTGACCCTGCTGTGGATCAGAAGATGAAGCTTGCTGAGTTTTAGCAGGAGGTCAAGGTTGTGTTATCTCTGGTTGTTCAACCTTAACCTCCACTTCAGGTGGGGCTTGACTTGGGTGGAGTGTAAGTCAAGGAGCTCTCCACTTTTGATCTTCTTCTTGATCACCCTAATGCTCATGCATAGTGGATAGAGACATGGGGCCAAGTCTCCTTCCGGAGAATCCATATAGCTTCAAGAAGCTCATCATCCTCTGCCTATCAGCAGACTTCTTCATGCTCTTTGGGATGATAGCTCTTGATTTTGCAGCTTCTTCCCTTTTGCTTCTTCTAGTTGTCTTTCTGTCCTTGATTATCTGAAGTTTAAGCTGTTTTAAGTACGCAAACTCAACATAGTCATAGGACAAGGGAAGAAGTGCATCTGCCTGATAGAAGCCTATGGCACTCAGGTAGTTGATCATCTTCATCCTATCTTCTTCTTTGTCTACCTGAGGTTCTTGTTGAACCACATCTTCTTGTGCAGGACTTTCCTGAACTGGGAAGAGGGTAGGCATATCCTTGTATAGTCTTTTTCTTCTTCTCTCTTCTTTGACTTGTACTAGAAGCACTGCATCTTCTGCCTCCTTCTTCTCCTTTAACCTTTCCAGGTCAACTAGTTCATTCAACTCATCTAAGGGGAGAGAGATGACACTGTCTATGTCATAATTCCTTGTCTGCAGATAATTTATCCTAATTGTCCTTAACTCATCATTCTGAGTGTCTGGTCTAGGGGCAGCCCTGATAGCAGATCCATGAGTCTTGAATACTCAGCAGAGGAACTTTCTCCCCTCAGCCTTGTAAGGATTCCTAAAGTCTGATGCAACCCAAAACTGCCTAAGTGTTTCAGCAACATGCACTAAGTACTGAAGTGAAGAATGCTTCGGAAGAATTACACAAAGCATTAGAAAATACTCTAAGTGTAATATCTTCCGAAGCCAAGACCAATATCTTCCGAAGCCTAACATGAAGTCTTCCGAAGCTTGAAGAGACAAAGTCTTCCGAAGCTTCAACCTATGAAGACAGATTTCTTCCGAAGACTTTTAGTACACATGCTTTATCTGATGTACTGTTCCATAAAGCACCTTTTCTGCTGCGTCTCTGATAAGTCACCAACTTACAAGAGTTGGTGAAAAGGTCCATGCTTTTGGTAACTGTACATTGAGGTCTTGAGTCTGAAACTTTCCACTTTATGTACTTTATCCTTTTTGTAATGTATAAGGATGTGAGCTATGGCATGTCATAGTCACAAGGTCAAAAGGCAGATATGCCTTTTGATCCTACAATTGATTTTGTTAGTGTCTAGTCAATTGTATCCAGCTGGCTTTCATAGTATAGCCGGCTGTAGGTTGTAGTATAAGTATTCCAAGTTCTAGTATCTTTCTTAATGCTTTGTAACACTTGTAAAAGAACTTGAGAAAGCAATATACTGCTCCCTTGAAAACTATACTCTCTTGTTCTGTCTCTTGCTTTACTTGTGTTCTCTGCATCACCTTTGGTTACCTAGTTCACTGTTTGATTAACGTTTAGTTAATCTTCTCATTGTGTTGTTGTGTTGTAATTGTGTTCAAGCCCTTGAACGATCCTGCAATTGGTATCAGAGCATTCAGCTCATGATATAAGATCTAACCATCTTAAGATCCCTCACACCACAAAAACTAAACTTTTTCAAATGGCTTCCATCTCAAAGACTGATATGGAGACTGGAACCATGAACAAATCCCCATTGATCACTCTTGATGACTTCGACACCTGGTGCATGAGGATGGAAGGCTTCATCAGGTCTCTTGACTCAAGAATGTGGAATCTGTTGAATATGGACCTTTCATACCTAGCACCCCCTCTACTACCGGTGCTGGTATGATTCCTAAAGATGTGGCCAACTACTCAGATGAAGATAGGAAAAGAGTAGAGATTGACAGGAAGGCCATGACTGCTCTTCAGACTGCTATCCCAAACTCTGTGTACAGAGGTTTTAAGAATGCAAAACAGCTAAACAGCTGTGGGATGCACTGAAGCTGATGTATGAAGGCTCCTCTGAAGCCAAGGAGAACAAGAAAGATCTTCTGAAGCAGTAGTTTGAAATTTCACCTTTAAAACAGGTGAAACCATGACCCAACAATACTTCAGGTATGTTGAGATTGTTGTGATACCCTTGTGGATGGAGGAGTTCCTCTTGAGAACAGAGACATTGTAAGGAAGTTCATGTCCTCACTTCCTAGGCAATGGACACACTATTGTGTTGGTAATCAAGAGGACTGAGAACCTTAAAACTCTTACTCTGACAGAGTTATATGGGATTCTCAGTGGATACCAGATGGAGATGAACTTACAAGGTTCATCTGGCAACTCTAACAATCAAATGGGTTCAGCCCTTCATGTGGTTGAAAGGGACAGCATAGAACCCCAACATCATCTCCTATGCTACCCTGACAACTAACAAAAGGGTCCTTCATCACCTTCCCGGAGACACCAAGGGAGAACTTTACTCAAGGAAACCATCATTCCAAGAGACAAGTTCTTCTCAAGCCTTTGTGTCTGCAGATGAAAACTGGGAAATTATCTCTTCACTCTTGAAGACCTAGACTGTATCCATCCAGATGACCTGGAATACATGGAGATAGTTCAGCAGATGGCTCTTCTCACTCACAGAGCCAAGAAGTTCTACAAGAGGACAGGAAGAAAATTTCCAAGCAATGCTACCAGTGGTAAGTTTGGGCTGGATAAAAGCAAAGTTAAGTGTTACAATTGTAACCTTATGGGTCACTTCGCCAGGGAGTGTAAGGCACCCAGAGCAAATGGGGGGTCAAACACAACTCAGACCAAACACCAACAATACCCCTCAGGCTGAGAAGACAAAGCAACATGCTGCGGTTGCTGTTGAAGAGGGAGGATTGACTGGAGTTTTTAGGTGGAGGATGCTTCTCCAAACCAAGCATGATGGCTGATCATGATGAAGCCAAGGTATTAGAACATCTTTGCTCCCCTGAATGCATTGCTAAAGTAAATAGATACAGGTCCTACAACCTAGAGATGAGATCTGATCTTGAGTCATTAAACATATTAAAATCTGACTTTAGAAAGTCTGAAAATGATTACAAGTTAAAGATAGAAGACTTGGAGGAAAACCATTTCAGTACTAAAACATGAACATACAGATTTTAGAACTCAGATCCAAGATCTCATCACTAAGTTGACTAAGTGCCAGGCTGAGCTTGTGATCAGCAAAGCCCTGGCAGAGGAAAAGTGTTCTTAGAAGAGAAGAGACCTCAAGAACATGATATCCTCATCCCTACACAATAAGGTTTGTTATCAAAATAGACAGGGACTGGGATCAAATGAGATAGCTCCTCCACACACAATCTTGTTTGTAAGATCTCCTAGGTGTGGAACTTGTGAAGATGAGCTTCTCTCATAGATCCAGTAAGTGAGGATGATGAAGAAGTGATAGTGAGGAATCCCTCTAAGAAGAGTGAAGAAGAGGATTCCTCCAAGGGCCACTATCCTTCTGAGGAGAAGAAATTAATTGCGGGATGACCAAGTCCAAGAGAAAGAACTTGATCAGGAAGAGCAAAAGGAAAGCAAAGAAGGCTCAAGAAATCAAGGCTACCTTTGATGCTAAGCAGAAACAAGTGTTCATCTCTGCAGGTTTCAAAGCAATAAGGACTGAAGACATCCACCAAAGCCTCTTATCCAAGAGTTCTGGTTCATGTTCAAATCATCTCAGTACAAGAAGAAGACTGAGCTGCTGTGTACCACTGCTGCACAGCCTGGACCATCAAATTCCAAGAACAGTTCACAGCCCAAGGGAAACTGTATCTGAATCTACCAAGATGAAGGTGAAAAAGGGATGTGACCAAGGCCAGTCTTGCTCTCAAAAGGATATTTCTTTGAAGAAGAAAATGCTGTGTGTTATGTGTGAAAGTACTTCTCATATTGCCAAGGATTGTCCATACAATCCTAAAAGTACTATCCACATGACCAATACAAAGACTTCAAAGAATCTCAAGAAGTCTCAAGCTTCGGAAGGAAAGTTTGTTTCCTTCGGAAGCTCCAAATCAAAGAAGAAGGTAAATGGAAAAATTACCTTCGGAAGCAAAGTTGGTCTCAGAAGAAAGGAGTTCTTCCGAAGTACTAAAGTCTACTGCAGTGACTGTAGATTCTTACGAAGTGTCAGTCATTAAAACTTGTGAAGCTCCAAAAGCTTCTAAGGTTTTGAAGGTCAAGTCCAAGACTCCAAAGGTGGTGTGGAAGTCTAAGAAAGACCAAATGACTGAGGTTTCTCCATCAACAACAGCCGAAGATCCCCTCTGTACAACCATAGGATCTATTACTGTTGCATTAACTTCTATTACACTTACTGAACCCAAGACAAGTAAGGCTTGGGTTTCCAAATGTAACTAATCATTTTCTTTGTGCAGGAACAGCTCAAGACAAACAAGAATGTCTGGATAATTGACAGTGGCTGTTCCAGGCACATGACAGGCGATAGGTCTTTACTTCATAATTTTGAGAGAATTGATGGAGGACCAGTTGCTTTGGAGGAAATGAAGGTGGTTACATTTATGGAAGGGCAAGGTCACAAATGGTAAGCTCAGCATTGAGAAGGTAAACTTTGTTAAGGAGCTTGGGTACAATCTTCTGAGTGTATCTCAATTTTGTGATCAGAGTCATAACATGCTCTTCACTGAGCATGAGTGCATTGTTCTCAAACCTGGAGTGGTCATTCCTCATGAGCATATTCTGCTCAGAGCCCCCAGGAAAGGGAACATGTACAAGATGGATTTGCAAGAAACATCTCCCTCTGGAGAAGTTTCATGCTTTCTATCTAAAGCAAATAGTGATGAGTCTTTCCTATGGCATAAAAGAATGTGCCATGTAAACTTTAAGAATATGAATAAATTAATCAACATGATCTGGTAACTGGAATGCCAAAGAAAGAGTTTACAAGTGATGATCATTGTGTTGCATGCCTGAAAGGGAAGCAACACAAGGTATCTCACAAGCCTAAGGAAAAAGAACTCCATCACTACTCCCCTACACTTATTACATATGGATCTCTTTGGCCCCACCAGTGTAATGAGTTTAGGAAGGACCTTATACTGTCTAGTGATCACAGATGATTTTACAAGATTCACTTGGGTTTTCTTTCTTAGAACTAAAGATGAGACTCCTGAGATTCTAAAGAATTTCATCTTAAAGATTGAGAATCAATGTGATCACAAGGTCAAAACCATAAGATGTGATCAAGGAACTGAATTCAAGAACCAAATCCTTGATACATTTTGTGATGAAAAGGGTATTACAAGACAATACAGTGCTCCCAGGACTCCTCAGCAAAACGGAGTTGCTGAGAGAGAAACAGGACACTTATTGAAGCTGCAAGAACTATGTTGTCTGACTCTAAACTGCCTATCACCTTCTGGGCAGAGGCAGTTAATACTGCCTGCTATGTGCAAAACAGAGTCTTAGTAGTTAAGACACATGGTAAGACTCCTTATGAACTTTGGCACAAGAGGAAACCATTCATTGGTTTTCTCAGGTCATTTGATGTCCCTGCACCATCTTGAATACCAAAGATCAAGTTGCCAAGTTTGCTGAGAAATCAGACGATGGACACTTCATTGGATACTCTTCTCAAGCTAAAGCTTATAGAGTATACAATCTCAGAACTAGAATCATTGAGGAGTCAGCCAATGTGACTTTCAATGAGCACACTCCCAGTGTGGCTGGTTCTGGTCCGGATTGGCTATTTGATCTTGATTTAGTTACCAACTGTTTTAATAAATCTTGTGAGCATGTTTCAGGATCTGCAGAAAATTTAAATACAGGTGATCTTGATCCAAGATTTGAGCTTGGAAGACCTTCAGCTCCAGTTGAAACTACTTCAGCAAATGAGGTTTCTATCAGCACAACAATGACAAATCCAGCTGATACATCTGGCATGCCTTCAAATTCCAGTCAGAGGCCTCTCAACCAGATAAAGACATCTCAATTGCAGAAGATAACAATGGTGATGGTGAAAGTGACAAGAAATCTTGATGCTAATAACCATACCATAGATGATAACATCAATGATGTCACACACTCATTGGATCAAGTTAATCTTGATAAGTGTGATAATGTGGAGGATCAATCTTCAAGACCAGATCTAAATTTCTCAAATTTGGATCTATCTCAGCAACTTGCTGTGATCCCTCAGCTAAGGATCCACAAGTCTCATCCTACCACAAACATCACTGGAGATGTTATCTCCGGGGTAAAGACAAGAGGGCAAAACCCATGAAGCAAATGTTTGTCTTCACTCTTGTTTTCTATCCCAGTTAGAGCCAAAGAAAGTTGAGGAGGCTCTAAAGGATGGAAGTTGGGTTGAAGCTATGCAACAAGAGCTGCTTCAATTCAAAAGACAGAAAGTTGGAACCTTTGTCCTCTTCCTCATGGAAAGACTACCATTGGAACCAATGGGTTTTTAGGAATAAAAAGGATGATAGAGGAATCATCATCAAGAACAAGGCTAGACTAGTTGTTCAAGGATACACACAAGAAGAAGGGATTGACTACACTGATGTCTTTGCTCCTGTAGCTAGACTAGAAGCTGTTAGGATATTCCTGGCATTTGCTGCATCCAAGAACTTCAAGGTCTACCAACTTGATGTAAAGTGTGCTTTCTTATATGGAGTGATGATGAGGAGGTTTATGTCAAACAACCACCTGGTTTTGTAGATCCTGATCATCCTGATTATGTCTGCAAGCTTGACAAAGCTCTCTATGGGCTGCATCAGGCACCCAGGAAGTGGTATGAGACACTGTCTGAGTATCTCTGTAAACATGGTTACAGGAGAGGTACTATAGATGGAACTCTCTTCATCAAAGGACAAGGAAACGACATTCTGCTAGTTCAAGTATATGTGGATGACATCATCTTTGGCTCAACCAATTCAAGGCTCTGCAAAGACTTTGAAAAGCTGATGAAAGATAGATTTGAAATGAGTTCAATGGGAGAACTTAATTTCTTTCTGGGAATTCAAGTGAAGCAGGTTGAAGATGGCATTTTCATAAGTCAGTCAAAGTATATTCAAGATATACTCAAGAGGTTCAACATGACTGATTGTAAGACTGCTAAGACACCCATAGCCAGAACCACTCTCTTGGTCCAGATCTTGAGGGGGAGTGCGTAGATGAGCACTTATACAGGGCTATGATTGGGTCTCTTATGTATCTTACAGCTAGCAGGCCTGATATCATGTTTGCTACATGTATTTGTGCAAGATATCAAGCTAATCCTAAGATGTCTCACTTAATCACTGTGAAAAGGATTTTAAGATACCTCAAAGGTGCTTCAACACTTGGTTTATGGTATCCAAAGAATTCTAATTTCAATCTGTATGCCTATACAGACAGTGATTATGGTGGTGGTTGCAACATGACTGCAAAGTCTACATCTGGGGGATGTCAATTCCTTGGTGGAAGGGTTGTCTCATGGCAATGCAAGAAACAAACCTATGGTCTGCATCAACTGCTGAGGCTGAATACATTGCTGCTGCAAGCTGCTGTGCTCAAGTGCTTTGGATTCAAAATCAGATGCTAGACTACGGATTTAACTTCAAAGAGACTCCTATCCACATAGACAACAACAGTGCTATCTCTATCACTGAGAACCCTGTGCAGCACTCAAGGACCAAACAATCAACATCAGGTATCATTTAATAAGAGATAACTATGAAAAGGGGGTTAATTAAACTAGTCAAAGTTCACACAGATGAACAATATGCTGATCTGTCACAAAAGCTTTTGATGCACAGAGATTTAAGTATCTGATATCAGCTATTGGGATGATTAACTTTGAGTAGACTTTTTCTTAAAACTAATTCTAATTATTTCTTCTTAAAAATATGTGTGTCCTAAGTTGTCTAGTTCATCACTTTCATAAGCTCATGTTTTCTTTGAATAAAAAATTTTTTTTTTGAAGACTTTCCTTGGATTCTTGAAAATTTTCTGACACTTCGGAAGATAACATTTTACCTTCGGAAGAAAAATATGTCTTCAAAGTAAATGACTGTCTAAGAAATTTTACCTTCGGAAGAAGTCAAAATTTATCTTCCGAAGCTTAAAATTCTTAACTTAGACACTTATTCATTTTTAAGGACTTTTTCCTTCCGAAGCAAAAATTACTTTCGGAAGCTTTGTTCATTCTTATACAAAGCATCCAAAAGTTTATTTCTCTTCCGAAGCATAAATCTTTAAGACTCTCAGGAAAATTCTTCCGAAGTCACTTTAGCTTCGGAAGCTTTTTCAATCACAACTTCCGAAGACAAAATTACTTTCGGAAGCTTTTAAAATTCCAAGAAAACTACTTTTTGAGCAAAAAGGTAAAACTACTTTTTCAGAGGTGGGACCGACATACGGATTTCAAAGTTTATCCTCTTTCATTAAACTTTATCTGAAATCCTTTTTTCTCTCATATAAACCCAACGGTTTCCCCCCTTTCTATCATCTGCTTTCTTCCATACCTAAAACCCAAAGCTTTCTCTCTGAAATTTCCTTCCCATTCTTTTCTCTTCATCTCTGAGCTACCTCACAATGGCTGACCTTACACACAGAAATGATCCTCACTTTGCCATGCAGCTACACAGACAACACAATCAGGTTGCTCTGTTATGCTCTGACAAAGATCCTCATTTCTCAGAGGTTTGCCGTTTCTTGTCTTTGTCTCACTACTTCACCTCCCTAACCATTGATCCTCCTCTATATGAGGATCATTTGCTTGAATTCTGGAAGACCTGCCAAGAGGTCATTAGGATGGGGAGAAGGCACTGTCTGCCACGGTGCAGGGGAGAAACATTTTCATCACTCCGGCCATCATCAACCGACATCTTCAGCTGGATGATGAAGCAGGTGAAGTTGTCTTCCCAAAGAAGCGGTTAATCATTCCTTCGAGCAGATGGGCTATGAAGGAGATTTCTCTGTAAAGACCTTCAGGAAGGGAAGGTCTCATCCCAGTGGAAATACCTGCTCCATGTGGTTATCCACAGCTTATCAAACAAGCATGGTGGATGGGACCAGATTCCTGAGGATCTCTCCTTTATAGTTCATGGGATGGTTCAGGGGGTCAAGTTCAGGTATTCACAATTTGTTATACTAATTACTTGCAAACTTAGACTCCTTAGAATATTACATGTTTCCTAGATATGTTCAAACCATTCTTAACTGTGAACTGGGCTCACAGTTGAGGGAAACAGGCAATATTCTTAAACTGGGACAGATGAAGCCCGGCATCTTTAAAATTATGAAGAAGCCAACTGTAGGCTTCTCAGGGGTAGAAACAGCCCTAATCCCAAAAATGTTGGAGCTCATTGCTCAAGGTGACAACATAGCAGTCCAAGCTAGTGTTAAACCCACACCTACTGCTCTTACCTTCTTCACAAACCTCCAATATTCATCACCTACAAAAGAAAATCCCAACGAACCCTGCTCAGGCTATTGAGTCTGTGCAGGCCCCCAAATACTCAACCTTACAGGAAGAAGTGGACTCTAGAGCTCCCACTCCTCCTGAGGAGCAAACCACTCCATTACTTACCTATCAGGGCTGAGGTTCCACAAGCTCAACCTGATGAGCTCATTAGCCCAACAACTGTAAGCCTTCACTCTGAGTCTCAACACTCAAGTGAACAACCTTCAGGGGATAGCTACCATCCCCAGCCTTTGGATCTAAACCAACCAATTCCAAACCTATCCTTTTACACTGATGAAGACTTAGGATTCAGTGAGTACCATGAGTCTCTTCTCCTCCCCCACTCAAAGAGAGATGAGTACCTCTGACTCTCCTCAGTCTATCCCTCATCAGTCACCTATTACTGAGGTGGACACATCGAACCTGTTCAGGATGTCCATATGGAAGAGGCTCTCACTTTTGAAAGTGATTACATCATTAAGAACTCAACCATGGCAACTCAGCCCATTGGCATCTTAACTGAGGTTGCCAGTGAGCAGAGGAAAACCAGCAGCCAAGAAACTCAAGCTGGTGGTGAGAGAAGGGACTTTGGTCCAATCCTCTCATCCCCCAGTGATTCTTCTGATGAAGATGAGGGGAATTTGAGACTAAAGGTACAAAAATTGTCACAAAACATGCACCTATCTAGTCTCTAAGGTTAGTCACTTGGAATCTCAGGTGACTACCCGCAAAACAGGGTCAATGATCAGCAACTCCAGATTTCATATCTGCAGGAAAAAACTAGCTGAGAGACCTTTAAGGAGAGCTCAACCAGGAACACAAGAACCTGTGGAAATGACTGATTTATCCTCCAGCTCACCTATGCAAGTGGGGTGATGCTACCAAAAAGGGGGAGAAAGTTATCACAACCACAGAACTGGGAGTTCTTCAAAGAGAATGGACATAGAGGACTCACCATCCTCACTTGCTGTTGTGCATTCTCAGCAACTTCCTCAAGTTCACATTAATGTGGACTCTATAGACTCTCTCATCAGGAGTCTCTTTGAGGAAGGTATACCAAGGGCTCTCATCTCCACCACATGGAACTGGCAACTACATTATCAGATGGAGGTATGATGATGACAGAAGAGCCCTCATACTTCACAGAGTTCAAGGTCAACAAGAAGTCTTTCAGTTCCAAAGCCTGAGCTTCTATGAAGGACTGGATTTGGTCAACATGCCACTTGTCAATCCAAGCAAATCTAGACAAGCTGACAGGCTGGCTCAAAGAATCCAAGACAGGATCCTTGCAGAGTTCTCTCTAAGAAGGAGACTTAGGCAATCAGGCAATGTCATCGGTCAACTGGATGCTGAGGTGGACCCTAAGATTAGTTTCATAGGGGAAACCTTGGCTGAAGGCCCAGTGGCAGAACCTGAGACCCCTGTCTCACCATCAACAACTGCTGTAGAGGTCCAAACTCCATCTGAGACACCTGCTGGTGAAGGTGTCTCTCAGCCTCTCTCTGGCCAGAGCATGGAAGCTACACCAAGCAATGAAGGCCAAGCCTCAATCCACCCTGAGTCACAAAGGTCTGTTGGTGACAAAGGGAAAAGGAAAATGACTCCTGAAGAAATTGAGGAGGAAGAGAGAGAGAGGAAAAGGAGGCTAAGGGGAGAAAGTTCTTCTGGGTCATCAAAATTTATGCAAGCTGCAATCAGGGCTGCCCCCAGACCAAATACTCAAAATGATGAACAAAGGGCAGTCAGGATTAATTATTTACAGACCAGGAACTATGATGTTGATGAAATCATCTCCCTCCCTTAGAAGAGTTGAATGAACTGGCTGACATGGAAGTGTCAAGAGAGATAAAGGAGAAAGAGGATGCAAGGTTACTTCTCCAATTCAAAGAGGAGAGGAGACAAAAAAGACTTCACAAGCATACTCCCACTCTCTCTCCAGTTCAAGAAAGTCCTGCACAGGTAGATGTGGCTCCACAAGAACCTCAGGTAGATAAAGAAGAGGATAGAATCAAAATGATAAACTACCTGAGTGCCACAGGCTTCTATCAGGCAAATACACTCTTCCCCTGTCCTATGACTTCATTGAGTTCGAGTACTTAAAGCAACTTGAGCTTGAGTTAGTCAAAGAAAGAAAAAACAACCAAAAGGAAGCTAAGGGAAGAAGCTGCAAAGTCAAGAGCCATCATTCAAAAGAATGCAAAGAGAAGTCTGCTGACAGACAAAGAATGATGAGCTTCTTGAAGTCATATGGATTCTCCGGAAGGAGACTTGGTCCCATGTCTCTATCTACAATGGATGAGCATATAAGGGTAATCAAGCAGAAGATTAAAAGTGGTGAACTCATTTATTTGCACTCTCTTCCAAGTCAAGTCCCACCTGAAGTGGAGGTCAAGTTTGAACAACCAGAGACACCTGAACCAGAACCCCAGCTGAGCCTCAGCAAACTTCATCTTCTGATCCAAGACCAGGTCAAACTCCCTCTCCTTCTGAACCTGTGAGGGAGGAACACCCAACTGAGAGACACTGATGATCAACATGTGCTGCAGACCAGTCTTCTCAGTTAAAGACATTAAAGAGGAAGAAGAAAATGGCCTCTAAACCAAAGACTAAAAAGAAGAACCAAAGTCATCTACCTCTACACCCCAGGCTGAATCAGATCAACCTGAGGAAGTGCATGATGAGGCAGCCCAATCAACTCCTATGCAGTGGCTCCTCTAGCAACCGAGACACCCATCTTATCCTGGACTTACTCTACCAATCCAGAAAGATGGAATGTTATTAGAGATCAAGGTGTTGAAAATGTCTACTCACGTCAAGACATAATCAACTTACCTCTGCATGATCTCTTTGAAATGAGAAGATACTATGAGAGTCTTGATGATCCTGACCATCAATGAAGAAAGGGATGGTCTTGATTATTCTGAAGACTACAAACATTTAAAGATCTTCTAAGTGTTTTGGTAGCATCAGCCTAGGGGGAGTTTGTAAGGATTCCTGAAGTCTGATGCAACCCAAAACTGCCTAAGTGTTTCAGCACATGCACTAAGTACTGAAGTGAAGAATGCTTCGGAAGAATTACACAAGCATTAGAAAATACTCTAAGTGTAATATCTTCCGAAGCCAAGACCAATATCTTCCGAAGCCTAACATGAAGTCTTCCGAAGCTTGAAGAGACAAAGTCTTCCGAAGCTTCAACCTATGAAGACAGATTTCTTCCGAAGACTTTTAGTACACATGCTTTATCTCATGTACTGTTCCATAAAGCACCTTTTCCGCTGCGTCTCTGATAAGTCACCAACTTACAAGAGTTGGTGAAAAGGTCCATGCTTTTGGTAACTGTACATTAAGGTCTTGAGTCTGAAACTTTCCACTTTATGTACTTATCCTTTTTGTAATGTATAAGGATGTGAGCTATGGCATGTCATAGTCACAAGGTCAAAAGGCAGATATGCCTTTTGATCCTACAATTGATTTTGTTAGTGTCTAGTCAATTGTATCCAGCTGGCTTCATAGTATAGCCGGCTGTAGGTTGTAGTATAAGTATTCCAAGTTCTAGTATCTTTCTTAATGCTTTGTAACACTTGTAAAAGAACTTGAGAAAGCAATATACTGCTCCCTTGAAAACTATACTCTTTTTCTGTCTCTTGCTTTACTTGTGTTCTCTGCTCTCACACCTTTGGTTACCTAGTTCACTGTTTGATTAACGTTTAGTTAATCTTCTCATTGTGTTGTTGTGTTGTAATTGTGTTCAAGCCCTTGAACGATCCTGCAAGCCTCCTTTTCTCTCTCTCTCCTCCTCAATCTCCTCAGTTGTCATTTTTCTTTTCCCTTTGTCACCTCGCAGACCTTCGTGACTCAGGGTGGAGAGAGCTTTGGCCTTCATTGCTTGTTGCAGCATCTGAGCTCAGGCCAGAGAGAGGTTGAGGAGCACCTTCACCAGCAGGTGTCTCAGATGTAGTGTGGATCTCTACAGCAGTTGATGATGATGAGACAGGGCTCTTAGGTTCTGCCACTGGGCCTTCAGTCAAGGATTCCCCTATAAAGCTAATCTTAAGGTCCTTCTCAACATCCAGTGATTGATGACATTGCTTGATTGCCTATGTCTCCTTCTTAAGCTGAACTCTACATTGACATGTCTTGGATTCTTTTAGCCAGTCTGTCAGCTTTGTCTTGATTGCCTTGGGTTGACAAGTGGCATGTTGACTAGATCCAGACCTTCATGTAGTCCAAAGGTATGAAAATTGAAGATTTCTTGTTGCCCTTGAACTCTTATGATGATTAAGGCTTTCTTGATGTTGTCATACCTCCACCCAATGATGTGATTGGAAGATGATGAAGGAGACATAGCCCTTGGTATCCCATCCTCAAACAAACTCTGTATGAAGAGTCTGTGTAGTCCACTCAATGTGAACTTAAGGAGGTTGCTAAGAATGCACAATTGCAAGTGAGGATGGTGAGTCCTCAATGTCTATTCTCTCTGAAGAACTCCCAGGTTCTATGGCGGTAATGACTTTTCTCCCACTTTTTTGGTAGCATCACCCACTTGCATAGGTGAGATGGAAGACAGGTCAATCACATCCATAGGTTCTTGTGTTCTTGGTTTAGCTCTCTTAAGGGTCTCCCAACTAGTTTTTCCTTAAGATATGAAATCTCAAGTTGCTGATCATTGATCCTGTGTGTAAGGTAGTCACTTGAGATACAAGGTGGCTGACCTTTGAGACTAAGTAAGTGCATATTTTAGATAGTTTTTGCACCGGTACTCTCAGATTCCCCTCATCTTCATGAGAAGATTCATTGGGGGGATGAGATGATTAGACCAGAGTCCTCTCTCTCACCACTAGCTTGGGGTTCTTGGTTATTGGTTTTCCTTTGCTCACTGGCAGTCTCAGTTGAGATGTCAGTGGGCGGAATTGCCATGGTTGAGGTCTTAATGAAGTAATCACTTTCAGAAGTGAGAGGCTCTTCCATATGGACATCATGAACAGGTTCAGGAGTGTCCACCTCAGCTGTAGGTGACTGATGTGGGATAGATGTAGGAGACTCAAGAGTATTCATCTCTCTTTGAGTAAGGGAAAAAAGAAGAGAGACTCATTATACTCACTGAAACCTAGATCTTCATCAGTATAGAAGTCAAGGTTGGAAATTGGTTGGTTGAAATCTATAAGCTGGGGATGGTAATTGTCCCTTGAAGGTTGATCACTTGATTGTTGAGACTCAGGTGATGGCTTCAGGTAGTTGGGCTAATGAGCTCATCAGGCTGAGCATGAGGACCTCAACATTGATTCTTGAAGAGATGGGAGTGGTCTGCTCTCAGGGAAGTGGGATCTCCAGTATCCACTTCTTCCTGTATGGGTGAGTATATGGGGGCCTCCACAGACTGAATAACTGAGCAGGGGTTCGTTGGATTTTCTTTGGTAAGTGATGGTGATTTGAGGTTGTGAGAGTGGTTGGGAGATAGCAGGTGCGGGCTAAACACTAGCTTGTGTTGCTAGGTTGTCACCTTGGGCAATGAGCTCTAACATTAGGGCTGTTTCTACCCCAGATAATCCAACAGTGGGCTTTCTCAGAATTTTAAAGATGTCAGGCTTCATCTGTCCCAATTTAAGATTGTTACCTGTTTCCCTCAACTATGAGCCCAGTTCACAATTAAGAATGTATTGAAAATATCTAGGAAACATGTAATACTCTAAGGAGTCTAAATTAGCAGTAAATTTGTATAACAAATTCAGAATACCTGAATTTGACCCCGTGAACCATTCCATGGATTATGAAGGAGAGATCCTAAGGAATCTAGTCCCATTCACCATGCTTGTTTAATAATGACAGGATCAGTGATCACAAAGTTTGATGTATCAGAATACAAAGCAGCGGAATACAAACTAGAATTAGACAAATTGTAGCAAGCAATCGATACTTGTAAGCATTAAGATCGCATACGGTTATAGGGAGAGAATATGTATTCTGATTTCTAGGAATGTTTATAGATGTAGAATATTTCTAATCAAATCAATCATTCATTCCATTTCATTCCCTCATTCCTCACTTGATTACAAAGGTTGTCACTCCTTATATAGAGCAACAGTCACTGCTGTTATCACGGAAAGTGACAACTGGCAGATCCAATACAAAAATAACTAATTCTTAACGAACTACTGAAATGTTCACAACTACTGAGAACATATCAGCATGTTAAGTACAAAATATAAAACTACTGAAACTACAACGACTGAAGAACAAGCTCTTCAGTCGTTTTACAAAACTACTGAAACATAAAAATATAAAACTACTGATATCACAACTACTGAAGAAGTACTCTTCAGCAGTTGTGACAAACTACTAAGGCTTCAGTACTGATCTTCAGACTTTGACCTTCAGGTGTTTCATCAGCTGATGACTTCAGTAGATATCATCAGCTGATGTCTTCAGTCTTTGTCTTCAGACTTTGTACATCAGTTGTGATCTTCAGTACTTGTGAACTCTTCAGCTGTTGTACTTCAGTACTTTGGTCTTTCAGCTTCAGTACTTGTGTTCTTCAGCTGTTGTACTTCAGCACTTTGGTTCTTCAGCTGTTAAGGTCTTTAGCACTTGATCTTCAGCTGTTGTAGTCTTCAGCACTTGTCAAACTACTGATGAGGCTTTCAGCAGTTGTTGTGATACCATGTGGGACTTAGAGGTTTTTGATCTTGGCTCATTGGTTCTTTGGTCCAACAAACTCCCCCTGAACCAATGCAGCCAAAACCTCTAACTTATTTAATCTCCCACTTATTGATGGCAAAATGTTGGTCTTTTTCCTTCTTGATCAGTAGAGAGATGACCCATGTAAGCTCCGGCCTGGGAAGAAATCTCAAATATTTGTTTGGCAGAGTATGAATGGGAACTCTGTTTTGGGGAACTGGACACAGAGTGGTTATCCCATTCATGAGATTTACTTCCCCATAATGAGTCTGTATGACTCACGAACATAGGCTCAAGGAGAACAACTTGTTCCTCCTGAGAGAGTTCTTTGCTCCTCCTTCGAAGAAGAACTCTGGACCATAGTACTCTGATAAGTACTTCATGGCCTGCCATTTTTCAGCTCCACACGTAGTTACCTCCCTATATACAAATTCATCAGGATGGTTGCCTTCAAGGAGTAACTGGAGCTCATTCTTTTGGATGTCTTCAAGCTTTTTATATAACAACCCCTTCTTAATCATCTTGTTTTCTAGTAAGGCTTGAGGTGTCTTCTTTGCTTGGTGAGCTTTCTTGAATTCATCAATGATTTCCCAAGGTGAGACTACAACGGCAAACATGATGGTAGACTCTATTGTTTTTCGTACTGGCCATTGTATCTGTGTGGGATAGTTCTTTTAGAATCTAGAACTCACCCTGGGGTCTGGCCATACTCTCCTCTCTCCTTCTGATACTGAAAGGTGTGCCTGAGAGTGTACAGCCTTTGAGCATGCCCTTTCATGGCTGAATAGATGATGACTGAGGAAATTCCTTATCAACCATCTTCAACAGTTGCTCATCGTGCTGTTTCTGCTGTTCTTCTTCTTTTATCTTGACTCTGACCATTTCCCTTTGAGAGTCAGGTGTGATCATGGGTTGACTTCGGGGTTTTGGTAGCTTCAGACAGCAGAGAGGTGGCAGACTCATCTTCATCCTCTTCTTCTTCTTCTTCTTCCATCCTCAGCACCCTTCTCCTCCTTCTGGGTACATCACTGGATGATGGTGGGGTTGGTGAAGGAATTGGTTTTGAAGAATGAGGATGTTTGGATTTTGGCTTAGAGGTTGGTTGGGAGATTTGAGGATAGGATCTGTTTGAGTGGGGGTGAAGGGAAGGTTGATCTAGCATCTTGTATTGTTAGCTTCGTCTTTGTGAGTTTAGCCATCTCTAACCTTTTACCAGCCCCAGCTCATCAAGGGCTTCCACAATAATCCCTTTGTTGAATTGCTCAGACAGACAGATTCTGGTGGCTATAGCCAGAATGCTGTCCCTGGTCCATGCGCGGATCTCCATTAATGATCTTCCCAAGTATTTTGCAATAAAGCGGATCATATTTCCAACCTCTCTTTCTCAAGAGCATCATACCCTGCCCATCGGGTTTGTATCTCTTGTACTTCTAACCTTCTGATCACTATCCAGTGTGGCTGTGTCAAACCCCTGCTGAAGAGTTGTTCAATTATTTTATCCATGGAGCGGCTGTGTGTGGTGTCAGCTTCTTTGACCAGTTCCTCCAAGGATTTGTCTTCAGCAGTGTGATCATCAGCACTTCTCTTTCGCTTGTAAGTGAGCAGAGGTTGCTTTTCTTTTTCCTCCTCTTGGGCTTGCATCACATCCTTTTCCTCGGATCTTTTCCTCTTCCTTTCTTTCACTGCAGTACTCTCCCCTTTTTGGTTGCTTGGAGGAAGGGGTTTGTACGCGCAGAAAGAGTCTTTTGGACAGCAGCATCAACCAAGGGCTGTAATGTGGAGGAAAGCCTCTCATCAATGGCTTTGATCACTATATCAGTGATTATTGGGGTGATGAGAGGGAGGGAATTTTGGAAGTACAGCACCTATTTGCTCAGGAGGGTTCTGTTCCTGAGAAGTAGGGCCTGAAGCAGAGGCAGGTGGTTGATTTGGGGTGGCTCTGTGTTTGGGAAACCTTCAAGGGAAGGTGCCATCTGTGGGTGGATAGAGGCAGATGGTCTTTGTCCTTGGGAGAGTTGGTCAAGTAGGTTTTGCAGCCTACTGACTTTCTCTTCCAGGATTGTCTTCTGGGCAAGAACATCATAGAAGAAGCCCAGGTCATCATCAGCCGAAGCTGAATCACCTGACCTCCTGCTTAGAGCAGGATTTACATGCACTGGGTGTAGACCAGTTGGTGCATGTGCCCCTTGTGCTTGGTACTGGGGACTTCCAGCCTCAGGACAATGTCCATCTCAGCTGTTGCCTCTAGGGAGGTCTTAGCAATGTTACCAGCCTCACTCTGGTCATGTGCTGAGTCAGAGGAGGTGGCAGCCTCACTAGATATTCTAAGCTCCTTGTCTAAACCAGGAGATAGAATTGGGAAACCCCTGTGCTGTGGGTTCTTAGGTGCACTGTGTTCCTCCCCTCAATTGTAGAGGTATGCCCAATAGTAAGTGGTTCCTGGGGAGGGGGTGAGGAGTGCAATTGAGTCAGCACTTGTGCAACTATTAAAGTTGGGCTGTGAGGGGCGGTTGTTTGGGTGAGGGGATAGAAGCAGTGTGCACCTGGGGGGGATGGGTGCTCTTCA
>CM046456.1:50173873-50256373 GCA_025506515.1 Flaveria trinervia
CTGAAATGTTCACAACTACTGAGAACATATCCATGTTAAGTACAAATATAAAACTACTGAAACTACAACGACTGAAGAACAAGCTCTTCAGTCGTTTTACAAACTACTGAAACATAAAATATAAAACTACTGATTCACAACTACTTAAAAATACTCTTCAGCAGTTGTGACAAACTACTGAGGCTTCAGTACTTGATCTTCAGACTTTGACCTTCAGGTGTTTCATCAGCTGATGACTTCAGTAGATATCATCAGCTGATGTCTTCAGTATTTGTCTTCAGACTTTGTACATTAGTTGTTGATCTTCAGTACTTGTGAACTCTTCAGCTGTTGTACTTCGTACTTTGGTCTTTCAGCTTCAGTACTTGTGTTCTTCAGCTGTTGTACTTCAGCACTTTGGTTCTTCAGCTGTTAAGGTCTTCAGCACTTGATCTTCAGCTGTTGTAGTCTTCAGCACTTGTCAAACTACTGATGAGGCTTTCAGCAGTTGTTGTGATACCATGTGGGACTTAGAGGTTTTCTGATCTTGGCTCATTGGTTCTTTTGGTCCAACAAATAAACTGTGGATGACCACATGGAGCAGGAATCTCCATTGGGATGAGACCTTCCCTTTCCTAAAGGTCTTTATAGAGAAATCTCCCTTATATCCCATCTTCTCAAAGGAATGATTGACAGTTTCCTTTGGGAAAAACACCTCACCTTCTTCATCATCCAGCTGAAGATGTCTATTGATTATGGCCGGAGTGATGAAGATTGTTCTCCCCTGCACTGTGGCAGACAGTGCCTTCTCCCCATCCATAATGACCTCTTGGCAGGTCTTCTAGAATTCAAAAAGTTGATCCTTATAGAGGGGACAATCAATGGTTAGGGAGGTGAAGTAGTTTGACAGAGTTAGAAAACAACAAACCTCTGAGAAATGAGGATCTTTCTCAGAGCATATCAGAGCAACCTGATTATGTTGTCTGTGTAGGTGCATGGTAAAGTTGGGATCATTTCTGTGAGCAAGGTTGGCCATTTGGAAGTAGCTTAAGGATGAAGAAAGAGAGAGAAAGAAATTTAAGAGAGAAATTTGGGGTTTTAGGTTTGGAGGAAGAACAGATTAGAAAAGAGGGGGAAACCGTTGGATTTATATGTGAAAAGGATTTCAGATAAAGTTTAATGAAAGAGGATAAATTTTGAAATCCGGATGTCGGTCCCACCTCTCTGAAAAAGTATTTGACTTTTGCTCAAAAAGTAGTTTTCTTGGAAGTCAAAAAGCTTCCGAAGGTTAATTATCTTTGGTAGTTTTAATTAAAAAGCTTCCGAAGCTAAAATGACTTCGGAAGAATTTCCTGAAAGTTTTGAGAATTTTGCTTTGGAAGAGAAATTAAAACTTGAGTGCTTTGTATATAAAACAACAAAGCTTCAGAGACTTAAATTTTGCTTCGGAAGTAAATGGTCCTTGAAAATAAGTAACTGTCTGAGACAAGTATTTAAGCTTCGGAAGATAAATCTAAAAGCGCTTTCGAAGGTAAATTTCTTAGACAATTATTTATTTTGAACGCATGATTTGCTTCTGAAGTTAAAAGCATAACTTCTGAAGTATCAGAAATTTTCAAAAATCAATGGAAAGTCTTCAAAAAGAAATTTTCATCCAAAGAAAACATGAGCTTATGAAAGTGATGAACTAGACAACTTAGGACACACATATATTTTAAGAAATAATAAGAATTAGTTTTAAGAAAAGCTTACTCAAAGTTTATCATCCCAATAGTTGATGTTAGATATTTAATCTCTGTTCATCAAAAGCCTTTATAAACAGATCAGCATATTGTTCATCTGTGTGAACTTTGACTAGTTTAATTAATCCCTTTTCATAGTTATCTCTTATTAAATGATACCTGATATTGATGTGCTTTGTTCTTAAGTGCTGCACAGGGTCTCTGTGATTGAGATAGCACTATTGTTGTCTATGTGAATGGGAGTCTCCTTGAAGTTTAACCCATAGTCCAGCATCTGATTTGAATCGAAAGTACTTGAGCACAACAGCTTGTAGCAGCAATGTATTAAGATTCAGCAGTTGATGCAGAGACACAGGATTGTTTCATGCATTGCCTTGAGACAACCCTTCACCAAGAAATTGACATCTCCTAGATGTAGACTTTGCAGTCATATTGCAACCACCATAATCATTATCTTTATAGGCATATAGATTGAAGTCAGGATTCTTGGGATACCATAACCAAGTGTTGATGCACCTTTGAGGTATCTTAGAATCCTGTTGATAGCGATAAGGTGAGACATCTTAGGGTTGGCTTGATATCTTGCACATATGCAAGTAGCAAACATGATATCAGGTATACCAGATGTATCAGCTGAATTTGTCATTGTTGTGCTAATAGAAACCTCATTTGCAGAAGTAGTTCCAACTGAGCTGAAGATGTATGACTTGAAGGTCTTCCTAGCTCAAATCTTGGATCAGGATCACCTGTATTTAAATTTTCTGCAGATCCTGAAACATTCTCATAAGATTTGTTAAAATAGCTGGTAACTAAATCAAGATCAAATAACCAATCTGGACGAACCAGCAACACAGGGTGTGTGTTCAGTGAAAGTCACATTGGCTGACTCCTCAACAATTCTAGTTCTGAGATTATACACTCCATAAGCCTTAGTATGGGAAGAGTATCTAATAAAGTGTCCATCATCTGATTTCTCAGCAAACTAGGCAATTTGATCTTTGGTATTCAAGATGGTGCAAGGACATCCAAATGACCTGAGAAAACCAATGAAAGGTTTCCTCTTGTGCCAAAGTTCATAAGGAGTCTTGCCATGAGTCTTAACTACTAAAACTATGTTCTACACATAGCAGGCAGTGTTGACTGCCTCTACCCAGAAGGTGATAGGCAGCTTAGAGTCAGACAGCATGGTTCGTGTAGCTTCAATCAGTGTCCTGTTTCTCTTCTTAGCAACACCATTTTGCTAAGGAGTCCTGGGAGCACTGAATTGTCTTGTAATACCCTATTTATCACAAAATGTATCAAGGATTTGATTCTTAATTCAGTTCCTTGATCACATCTTATGATTTTGACCGTGTGTTCAGACTGATTCTCAATCTTTAAGATGAAATTCTTTAGAATCTCAGGAGTCTTATCCTTAGTTCTAAGGAAGAAAACCCAAGTGAATCTTGTAAAGTCATCTGTGATCACTAGACACTATAAGGTTCTTCCTAAACTCATTACACTGGTGGGGCCAAAGAGATCCATATGTAACAAGTGTAGGGGTGTAGGGATCAAGTTCCTTTCCTTAGGCTTGTGAGATATCTTATGTTGCTTCCCCTTCAGGCATGTAACACAATGGTCATCACTTGTAAAATCTTTCTTTGGCATTCCAATTATCAAATCATGCTTAATAATTTATTCATGTTCTTAAAGTTTACACGGCACATTCTTTTATGCCATAGGAAAGACTCATCACTATTGGCTTTAGATAGAAAGCATGAAACTTCTCCACAGGGAGAGGTTTCTTGCAAATCCATCTTGTACATGTTTCCTTTCCTGGGGGCTCTAAGCAGAATATGCTCATGAGAAATGACCACACCAGGCTTAAGAACAATGCACTCATGCTCAGTAAAGAGCATGTTATGACTCTAATCATAAAATTGAGATACACTTAGAAGATTGTATCCAAGCTCCTTAACAAAGTTTACCTTTTCTATGCTAAGCTTACCATTTATGACCTTGCCCCTTCCAGAAATGTAACCACCTTTATCTCCTCCAAAAGCAACTGGTCCTCCATCAATCCTTTTAAAGTTCTCGAGTAGTGACCTATTGCCTGTCATGTGCCTGGAACAGCCACTGTCTATGATCCAGACATTTTTGTCTGTCTTCAGCTGTCCCTGCACAAAGAGAAAGATTAGTTACATTTGGAAACCCAAGCCTTGCTTGTGTTGGGCTTATTTGCAGAAGGTAATGTAACAGTAATAGATCCTATGGTTGTTCTAAGAGGATCTTGAGCTGTTGTTGATGGAGAATTCTCAGTCATTTGGTATTTCTTAGACATCCACACCACCTTTGGAGTCTTGGACTTGACCTTTAAAACTTTAGAAGCTTTTGGAACTTCGGAAGTTTTGATGACTGAACCTTCAGAAGATTATGCAGACACTG
Source organism: Flaveria trinervia (assembly GCA_025506515.1). NCBI lineage: Eukaryota > Viridiplantae > Streptophyta > Magnoliopsida > Asterales > Asteraceae > Flaveria > Flaveria trinervia. Next base: position 50,178,019 of record CM046456.1, read on the forward strand.
CAGCAGACCCTTGTGCTTCGAAAGAACTCCTTTCTTCCGAGACCAACTTTTCTTCTGAGGGTAATTTTCCACTTCCTTTCTTCTTAGACTTGGAGCTTCCAAAGGAAACAACTTTTCCTTCTGAAGCTTGAATCTTCTTAGAACTCTTTGAAGCCTTTGTTTTGGTCATATGGACAGTACCTTTAGGATTGAAGGGACAATCCTTGGCAATGTGAGTGATACTTTCACACATGATACAATTCATCTTCTTCTTCACAAGAGCCTTTTCCTTGGAATAGGACTGTCTTTGGTCACATCCCTTCTCCACCTCATCTTTGCAGATGCTGAGACAGTCCTCTTGGGCTGAAGACTATGCTTGGAGTTTGATGGTCTAGGCTGTGCAGCAACAGTACACAGCAGATCAGTCTTCTTCTTGCTACTGAGATGAGTTGAACAAGAACTAGAACTCTTAGCAGAAGAGTTTTGGGTGATGTCTTCAGTCCCAACCACTTTAAACCTTGCAGAGATAAAAACTTGTTTCTGCTTAGAGTCAAAAGTAGTCTTGATCTCTTGAGCCATCCTTGCCTTTCTTTTGCTCTTTCTGATCAAGTTCTTTCTCATGGACTTGTACATCACAGTCTTCTTTTTCTCCTCAGAAGGATAGTGGCCCTTCTTGGAATCCTCCTCTTCACTCTTCTCAGAGGGATTCTTCACTATCTCTTTTGTTATGATCTCAGTATCTAGTTTGATCAATTAGATTGGATTTGCAGCAGAATGAGCCCGCGAATTAACAATTTTAAACAAGAACACACGAAATTTATCAATGAAACAGTGTTTGTTATAGAGAGAGAATTTATGCCAAAAGGAATATATTCATTCAATACATGCTTTGGCTGGCTTCCACATAGTTACAATTAGGTCATCTTTCCTTATATAAGGGAAGCTGACGTCAGCTGATGTCACTTGACAGTGGCATCTAACTGTTATTTAACTACTGAAAGTTAGCACAACTACTGAAGATGTGAACAGATGACATCTTCTTACAAAAATACCAAGTGTTAACTATCAATACAACTACTGAAAAAAACTACTGAAACAACAACGACTGAAGAACATGCTCTTCAGTCATTTTACAAGTACTGAAATAGAAAAGAAAACTACTAAAAGGAAACCATCACAACAACTGAAGAATTCTTCTTTAGCTGTTGTGACAAACTCTGAAGGCTTCAGTACTTGGACTTCTTGAACTTCAGTTGTTGTCATCAGCTGATGTCTTCAGATGTTGTCTTCAGTCTTTATACTTCAGTTGTTGATCTTCAGTACTTTAGTCTTCAGCTGTTGATCTTCAGACTTTGGTCTTTAGCTGTTGAAGTCTTCAGTACTTTAGTCTTCAGCTGTTGATCTTCAGACTTTGTCAAACAGCTGATCAAGTCTTCAGTAGTTGTTGTGATGTCTTGTGGACTTAAAGGTTTTCTGATCTGGCTCATTGGTTCTTTTGGTCCAAGAAACTCCCCCTGAACCAATTCAGCCAAAACCTTTAAGCTTATTGAAGATGTCCCACTTATTATGGCAAAAAGATTGGTCTTTTTGTCTTCTAGATCAGCTTAGAAGTGACCCTTGTAAGCACAGGCCTGGGAAGAAGTCTCAATGATCTGTTTGACAAAGGATGGATGGGAACTTTGTCTTGGGGAACTGGATACAGAGCTGTTACCCCATCCATGAGATCTACTTCCCAACTATGAGTCTGTAAGACTTCCTTATATAGGCCTCAAGGAAGATTACTTGTTCCTCCATGGTAAGCTCTTCTGTTTCTCCTTCAAAGAGTGACTCTGGCCCATAATACTCAGAGTGGTATTTGACCTGCTTCCCATTTTTTAGTTCCACAGTTGTTATGATTCTATATGCGAATTCGTCTGGGTGAATACCCTCTAAGAACAACTGAGCTCATTCTTTCTAACTTCCTCAAGCCTCCTATACACTAACCCCTTTTTCACCATTTTATTCTCCAGCATCTTTTGTGGTCAGTTTAGCTTTATAGGCTTTCTTGAAGTCATATAGGATCTCCCAAGTGATACTACAAAGGCCAGTGAGATCACTTCATCTACAATTTCTTTACTTGGCCAATGTATCTCTGTGGAATATTTTTCTTTTGAATCCTATGAGACACCCTGGGATCAGGCCAAATCCTCACTCTCTCTTTTTGATATTGAAGGTATGTCTGAGAGTGTATATCTCTGAGCATGTTTCTTCATATTGATGATTGAAGATGTGGCAGCGTATGCTTTGTCGATTCTTCTCAACAGTTCCTCATCATGTTGTTTGTGAAGCTCTTTTTCTTCTAACTTCACTTTCACAATTGCCTTGAGATTTAGGAGTAATTGTTGGAGGTGACTTATGGCCTTAGGCAACTGTATAACAGCTGAGATTGGCAGCTTGTCTTCATCTTCATCATTATCTTCTTCTTCCTCTTCTAGCCTCAGTACCCTTCTCTTCCTCTCTGGGGTACATCATCGGCTATTGGTTTTGTGGGTAAGGGAATGGTTTAGTGGGTTTTGGTTGTGGTGTTTTGGTGTGGGAATATTGACAGGCTGTTCTAGCATTTTGGATGGAAGTGAGGCTTTAGATTGTTTCCAGTTCAGTCCTGCTCCCAGCACAAGCTTCAATTTAAGGCTTCAATGACCAGCCCTTTGGTATATACTTCAGACGAACAGATCTTGGTGGTTATTGCAAATATGCTATCCCTTGACCATGACTTGATTTCAATCAATGATCTCCAAGATGCTTAGCTATGAACTGATCATGATTTCCAGCCTTTCCCTTTCCAACACACTGTAACTTGCCCATCTTGCATGGATTTCTTCAATCTCCAATCTTCTCATTTCTGAGTCAAGTTTTTTAGTGTCATGACCTTGCCTAAACAGCTGATCAATGATGTTATTCATTGATCGGCTGTGTTGGGCATCAGCCTCCTTTACCATTTTCTCCAACTCCTTCTCCTTCTTTCCACGTCTTCCTTTTCTTGTATGTGACATGAAAGTCTTAGTACTTTCACACTTTCTCCATTTCAGCTTCCTTCTCCTTCTCCTTCTCAGTCTCTACACCCACTCCTTCTCATTTTCATCCACTCTATCTCTTTTTCTTCCTCTTTCCCATCTTCAATCCTCTTTCGTTTTTCTTTCACTGACTGAATCTCCCCCTTTTTGGTTGCATTGGTTGCAAGGGTTTGATTGTCAGAAAGCCTTTTGCTCACAACTTCCTCTATCAAGGGTTGGATAACCGAGGGAAGCCTCTCATCAAGGGTTTTAATCACTATATCAGTGATAATTGGTGTGATGAGAGGTAAGGAATTTTGAAAGATAGCAGCTATTTGCTCAGGGGGGTTCTGTCCCTGAGAGATAGTGCCAGAAGTAGAGGCAGGTGGCTGAGTGTTTTGGAGTGGCTCTGTGTATAAGAGACCTTCAGAGGAAGGTGCCATCTGTTGGTGTATTGGGGCAGATGGACTTAGATCCTGAGACATTTTGGCTAGCAGCTCTTGAGTCTGCTACACCTCAGCCTCTAGGATGGTGTTTGGGCTAAGACATCATAGAAGAAGCCCAGGTCATCTCATCAGTTTGTGCTGAATCACCTGACCTCCTGATAGAACCAGGATGTACATGCATTGTGTGTAGATCAGTATTAAGCATGTGCCCTTGTCTTGGTTCCGGGGACTTCCAGCCTCAGGACTTTGTCCTTCATTGGTTGTTGCCTCTGGTGAGGTCTTATAGATGTTACCATCTTCATCCTGTCATTTGCTAAAACAGGGGAAGTGGCAGCCTCACCAGATGTTCTAACCTCCTCTTCTACACTTGGAGATTGAACAGTATAACCCCTGTGCTGTGGGTTAGCAGCAGCATTTGGATCCTCCCCCTCAATTGTTGAGGCTATCCCAGTTTTGATTGGTATCTGGGGAGGGGGTGAGGAATGCAACTGACTCAGCACTTTTGCAACTATTATGGTAGGACTTTGGGGGCGGTTGCAGTGGGAGATGGTGTAGAAGCAGTATGCACCCGGGGAGAGTGGTGCGTTTCAATGGCAAACTCCTCAAATGAGGAAGGTTCCAGATGTATAGGTGCCCCGAATGTGGTTGCTGCAGGCTCCTGTTGAGAGGAAGCCTGAGTGGTTGAGGTTGGGTGAGTACTTGTAGCTACTGGGGGATTATGGCAGTAGATATATCCTGCGTTTGTGTTGCAGGGCATCCTCAGGGGACTCATTTCCTGAGTAGCCGTTTTGGGATTCTTGTGTTGGGTTTGGTGGGGACTTTGGATTTGGAGGTGGTGGCTGTGGGTTCCAGCTGCGTGGGTTTTCGCAGCTTGGCAGCCTGTTTGAGTGACTGGTCTGAGTTGTGCCTGGAGTATACCTCAGGCAATACAGCCATGGCAGGGACTCCAAGGCCAACAAGTCCCTCAGCTTTCAGCTGGTTCTCTATAATGGCCATTATGAACCGTGGATATAATATCCATCGGTTAGCAATAGGTTTTGAGACCATATCCTTAAGTTCAAGAAATATTATTGCAGAAAAATTTAAGTTTTGTTGCTCAAGGATAGAGAAGAATACCTGCTGCCACCTGGTTGACATTTGATCCCAAGAAGAAGTCTTAGGGGCTAGGCAGACATTCACCATATGAAAAATAAGGCGTTCCGCGTCATGGAAATGCTTCTTTAGGATGGTAGAAGCGCTGAGGTTACCCTGGTATCCATGGTGGGCAAAGGATAGATCAGTGGTGCCCTTTGAATATCCAGCGGGAAGGTGGCATCATCCAGTTGTAGGGTTTGGCGAAGGATTGCCGGAGTGATGACCACCTTACGGTAGTTGACGAACGACTGGAGAGACTCGGTGTCATTCTCCCCAGTGGTAAGGGTGACGTTCGTCCAGAACTGATTTAGGGATTCGGCATAAATGGTAGGATTGATAAGGAAGGCCGTTTTGTATGGAGAATGGACCATTAGATCAATGGCAGTATCAAACTTCGTCCAGAAGGGTGATTTGGTAAGGTAGGCAACACAGTTGTGTCTTGGTTTAAGCTGCATGGTCGCCATTAATGTGAGAGAAGGTTCGGAGTTTTTGAACGTTAGGTTTGAGATAATGAAGCTCTGTAGGATTAGGTATTTATAGGGTATGGGTTATAAAACAACTGAAGGGTTTGGTGTTAATCATCAGTAGTTTTAAACGACTGATGACATGGTATTAACCTTCAGAGGTTGAAACAACTGAAGTCTTGGTTTTAGGCATCAGCAGTTAAAAAACTACTAAAAACCATGGTTTTGGCTTCAGATGTTGGAAACAACTGAGGACTTGGTTAGTCATCAGTAGTTGTGAAACTACTGAAGATGGTTTTGTCATCAGTTGTTGTAAACGACTGAAGACTTGGGTGTTAGTCATCAGTAGTTGTGAAACTACTGAAGACATTGGTTTTGCTTCAGTTGTTTAAGATGAAACAGCAGTTGTAAACGACTGAAGAGAAAATTCCCATCAGTAGTTTTCGTCAATTCTTAGCTTTTCAGCTGTTTCATACTGTCCTCAACACTTACTCATCAGACTTTTTAGCTGTTTTCATGTTTCATAGGACATCAGTACTTATCTGTTTTTACTGACATCAGTAGTTATAACTGCATCAGTTCTTTTAACAGAATCAGTACATATTTGTGAGATGTTTACTAATGATCATCAGTACTTGTTTACTGAGATCATCAGTAGTTGTCACTTATTCTAGCTGCAGCATACCAAGCCTTAACACTAGGTTTTGGAAAGTTGAACTATCCAAAGGCTTAGTAAAAATGTCTGCAAGCTCATCAGCACTAGGCACAAACTTTGGATCAATCAGACCTTTTTCAAAACAGTCCCTAATAAAATGGTGTCTGATCTCTATATGTTTGGTCCTAGAATGCTGGACAGGATTCTTGACAATGCAAAGAGCTGAAGCACTGTCCATTAATAATGGAGTCTTAGTCTCTGTAATGCCATAATCCAAAAGTTGGTTCTGAAGCCAGAGTACCTGAGATGTACAACTTGCAGCAGCAATGTACTCTGCTTCAGCAGTGGATGTAGCAACAGATGTTTGTTTCTTACTCTGCCAAGAAATCAAACAGTTGCCTAGGAATTGACATCCACCAGAAGTTGACTTTCTGGTTAACTTACACCCTGCATAGTCACTATCAGAAAAAGCAACTAATTTGCAAGAGTGTCCAGTGGAATACCATAAACCTAGAGATTGTGTACCTTGCAGATATCTAAAGATCCTCTTGACTGCAATCAAATGAGACTCTTTAGGAGCAGCCTGAAATCTAGCACAAACACAAGTTGCAAACATGATATCTGGTCTAGAAGCTGTTAAGTACATCAAGGACCCAATCATACATCTGTAAAGTGTTTCATCAACAGCTTTACCTTTCTGATCTGCATCCAGTTGAGTGGTGTGGCACATGGGAGTAGAACAGGGCTTACAGTTTTGTAAATCAAACTTATTCAAAAGATCTTTTGTATATTTAGACTGATGAATGAAAGTCCCATCAGCCTTTGTTTGATTTGCAATCCTAGAAAGAACTGTAATTCTCCCATTGCACTCATTTCAAACTTCTTTTGCATTAAATTGGTAAAATCATCACACAACTGGGGATCAGAGGATGCAAAAATAATATCATCAACATAAATTTGAACAAGTAGCTTATGCTGATCCACCTTCTTAATGAACAAAGTTTTATCTATGGAGCCTCTAGTGAAAATTTTGAAGAAGAAAAATTTGATAATGTCTCATACCAGGCTCTAGGAGCTTGTTTCAACCCATAAAGAGCCTTATCAAGCTTGTATACCAATCTGGATGTTTATTATCCTCAAAACCTGGTGGTTGACACACATAAACCTCTTCTTTTATTTTACCATATAAAAATGCACTTTTAACATCCATTTGAAAAACTTTAAGATTGTGGAATACAGCATAGGCTAAGAACAATCTAATTGCCTCCAATCTGGCTACAGGAGCAAAGGTTTCATCATAATCAATACTTCCTGTGCAAACCCCTGAACAACCAGTCTGGCCTTGTTCTTAACAATAAGCCCATTTTCATCTGTTTTATTCCTAAACACCCATTTAGTGCCTATTGCACACTTACCTGGGGGTAGAGGAACCAGTTCCCACACTTGCTGCTTGTTGAACTGAAGTAGCTCAAGCTGCATGGCTTCAACCCATCCATTGTCCCTTAAAGCAATGTGATAGTTCTTTGGCTCTTGCTGACTAATGAAGAGAGCATAGAAGCAGAAATGGACAATTGACTTCTTGTTGAAACTCCAGCATTGATATCACCAATGATTTGAGACATTGGGTGATTCTTCAGCTCTTGATAAACAATGAGATCTGTGCAAGTGTTTGTAGGACCTTCAGCAGCAGCAGATGGTGATGCAGACTCTTGAAACCAAGAATGAGATGGCAAATCAAAAGATGTAGAGGAATCAGAGATCTCATCAGCATTTGTTGTGGATGGAACTGCTGAAGCTACAGGAACATCAAGTTTAGTGGACTCAGGCAGTTGATCACTAAACTTGAATAGGTGAGTATTGATATTATCATCATCATCAATACCACCAGGTGGAGAACTGTTGACAGGAGCAACAGCTGAAGCCTGATAAGGAACATATTGCAGTATGTCCAAATCAAATAACTCCCAAGGGTTTTGTGGAATCTTGTCCTTTGGAGATTCATTAAACTTCACATGCAGAGTCTCTTCAACTATCTTTGTTCTGCAGTTGAAGACTCTGTATGCCTTGCAAGTAGATGAATAACCAACAAAATACCCTGCATCCACCTTAGGATCAAATTTGTGGAGTTGATCCTTTGTGTTGAGAATGAAACAAGGACACCCAAAGGCTCTGAAAAATGAAATTAGAGGAGCCAAATGATGTAGAACTTCATATGGAGTCTTCATCAACCTCTGATTTACTAAGGCTCTATTCTGCACATAGCAAGCTGTGTTAACAGCTTCAGCCCAAAAGGTCAGTGGCAAACCAGAGTCAGCCAACATGGACCTTGCAGCTTCAATTAGGGTCCTGTTCTTTCTCTCTACTACTCCATTTTGTTCTGGAGTCCTTGGGATGCTAAACTGCCTCTTGATTCCCTTTGAGAGATAAAAATCATCAAGTGTATGGTTTCTGAATTCTGTTCCATTATCACTTCTGATACACTTGACAGATAGGGAATACTGCTTCTCAACATACAACACAAAGTTTATAATCGTCTGAGCAGCCTCATCCTTTGAATGCAAGAAGAAAGTCCATACAAATCTGGAGTAATCATCCACAATTACCAGACAGTATTTCTTCTTTGCCATACTCATTACTCTCACAGGACCAAAGATATCCATGTGTAGTAATTGCAAGCAGGCAATGGACTTAGGTTCTTCAATAGGAGGGAATGAGACTTTGTGTTGTTTTCCTTTCAAACAAGCAGTGCAGTTGTCTTCACATCTGAACTCCTTCATAGGCAATCCCCTTACTAAACCATGATGTATCAGCTGATTCAAGTTTTTAAGATTCACATGACCCAGCCTTCTATGCCATAGAATAGATTCTTGAGGAGAAGCCTTGGAAAATAGGCAAGGATGGCCTTTGAGATCTATTTTCTTGGAAAGATCTAAGGCATACACTCTTCCTGTCCTGTTGGCCCTCAGGAGAGTGTGATCATCCAACACCTTATCAATCAAACTCAGAACTTTGGATGACAGAATCCTGCAGTTCTGACTGGTGAAAAGAGCAACATGGCCTTTATCACACATTTGACTGACACTCAAGAGATTGTACTTGAGATTCTCCACATGGTTAACATCATCAAACCTTATTTCCCCATTGGAGACAAAGCCTTTGCCAATGATGTAACCCTTAGCATCATTGCCAAAAGAAACAAACCCCTTCTTTCCTTGAGAGTAATCATGAAGAAGAGAGTTGTTCCCTGTCATATGCATAGATCCTCCACTGTCTACATACCAGATGCTACTGTGGCATGCTGAAGAACCCTGCAATCATAATAAATTAGTTAGTTTTTGAGACCCAAACCTTTTGGTTTTGGGTCTGTTCACATCAACAGATGGTAAACTAACAGATTTGCTATGAAGAACAGCCTGAGGGGATGGAGATGGTGAAGAAGAAGAATCCTTTGGCATGGATTTTCTTCTCTGTGGTTTCAGCACAGGAGCATCTAATTGGTTGACTCTCCCCAATAGATGTTGAACCATCATAACAAGTTGTGTCTGATTCTGTGATAAAGCCTTCAGCTCATCAGACACATTAGTGCTTGAGATTGATGGATTCCTGTGTTGTACCATCTCCCTTTGAGCAACCTCAGCTGTTGCCTGATTAACCCCTTCCTTTTTGGATTTCTTTTTGGATTTTGGGGTTACAGGTTTTGATGTTGCTGGTACAAACTTGGTTTCAAACTCAGTTTTCATTTTATCCATTTTCTTTTTAATGTTCTCATTGTGTTTGAGTTTGGAGCCCTTTTTATACCAGCAATCATCAGTAAGATGATTGAATAAGCCACATATTTCACATGGCTTTTTCTTCATCTTAAGTTGATCATCTGCTGAAGAAGATGAAACTACTGAAGACTTATTCTTCAGCAGTTTGCGACCAGTACTAGCAGTTTTCTTCCTTGCAGTACATGCTTTCTTGATATCTTCTTCAGTAGTTTTCCCACCCTTTCTACTGGCAGTTTTCTTTCCTTTAGTACATGCAGTAGTTTGGGTTGTTCTCCAGGTGTTATGACTTGCTCTTTAGTACTTTCAGTACTTGTGAATACCACCTGGAGTGATCAACCTTTTGATCATGTGAGTGTCAGCATTTGAACCATCAACATCAGCTGATAGGTTTTGGGAGGAATTAATGCTGACTCCAACCTCTGATGGTGCTGTATCAGATAGTAGATCACATGATGAAAAGGATTGGTTATTGCTTTCTCCATCAGATTCTACCTCTGCTCTGGGAGTAAAATCTGTAGGAGGAGCAGTGTGATTATAACCAATGCCAAACTTCACATTGGAAGCAGACTGCTTACTGAGAAGCATTTCAAAACCCTTGCAGGAATGTACCCATCGATCACACTCTACCTGGGTAGCTGCAAGTGTTTCTTTGAGGTCTCTGTACTTCTCTAGAAGTACCTCTTCCCTAGCCTTATCATCAGTGATTTGGCATTTAAGTTTGTAAATCTCATCATTCTTATCATTAAGCACAGACTCAAATTCAGCTTTTCTTTTGGATATTATTTGTTCTAGCTCAATGTTCTTGTTAATTAAAGCTACATTTGCTTCTCTAATAGATGCAAATGCGGCTATGCATGTTTCAGAACATAGCTTGGCTTTGGCCTCAGAGGATACCTGTGATACCTGTGGTGTGGAGGCATTAGAGGATGAGGTATCAGCAGACTCCAGGGCATAAGAGCAAGGTTTCCAAAAGGATTGTCACCACCATGTTGACCAGCACCAGAAAACAGTTGTTCATGACCAGACATATCATCTGGTAAACTGCTCCAGTCAACAACTCCTGGGGTGAAAAAGTTGTGTTGTTGAGGTTGAGATTGTTGATGAGATTGGGAAGGTTGAGGCTCAGGAAGAGCAGGTGGTTGTTGAGCAATGGGTACTTGAACTTGACTGGTTTGTGGCATGTAATAGCAGGGATATGGATATGGCATTGGACCCTGAGGGACAAAATATGCAGGAGATAGAGGTTGTGATTGATGACCAGAACTAGCAGGATGTTGCCCTCTGTTTTGTTGAATATTACTTGGAAAAGTCACAAAGGGTGCAGAGGAGTTAGATCCAGATGATCTACACTCTCTTGCAAAGTGCCCAAGCCTGTGGCATTTGTGACACCTCAACTTACTCTTGTCAAAACCAACTTTGGTTTTGCAGAGAGTCCAGGGAATTTCCTACCAGTTCTCTTGTAGAACTTCTGAGATCTGATATTAATCAAGGCCATTTGGCTCAGAATATCCATCTCTTCTAAGTCATCATCAGCTATACCTTTCAAATCATCCATAATGAAGCACAAATTGTCACTATTACAGCCTGACTGACTATCAACACTCACAAATGCATGATCAGAACTGTTTGAAGAGAAATCTATATGCACATCATAATTACTTTCTGATGCAGCATATTCTGACTCATGACCGACAAGGCAGTGTTCCCTGGTACAAAGTCTTCAGTGAGCTTTCCTGATGATGCCAGTTTCCTTTTCTGCTCTATCTCTCTTTCAAATGTAAGCAGTTTCCCATGAAGTTGGGTGAGAGATAGGCTATCCAGATTTGCATTAGAGCGTAGGACAATTGTATATGTGTCCCATCTCTCAGGCAGTGATCTGAGGAATCTGTGGTTCATCTGGCTATTAGTGTATTCATGTTTGACCATTTTCAGCTCAGAGATCAAACATGAAAAACGCTCAAACTGTTGAGTCAGAGTCTCACCCTTCCTATGAGCAAATGTCTCATATTGTTGGGCAAGTATTTCCCTATTGTTTGCTAAGACCTCATCAGTACCACCAAATTGTTCTTTCAGTGCCTTCCAGAGGTCATGAGCAGTTTCATGATGCATAAGCCCAGAATAGATTTCATTAGGCAGTGCCATGGCCAGAATTCCATGAGCTTTAGCATCAATCTCAAACAGTTTTCGATCCTCATCAGAGTATTGTTCCTTCTTCTTCGGAACCATTTGGTTGGTTTCCGGATTGTTCACCATAGGCTTATGTGGACCATGTACCACAGATGTCCAACAACCTGAACTGTTAACAGACAGGTGATGGAGCATTCTTCGTTGCCATATGTTATACTCAGTCCTAACCAGCATCGGAGGCTGGTTGAGGAACCAGTATTGTGAGGGTCATTAGAAGGAGTAGTCATATTCAGAATTCAGACAAATTCAAGGTAAACAAAGTAAATCTAGCTCAAAACCACTTAGAACCTCAAACAAAATGGCCAGAAGCAACAAAACTCAATCTCTATAACCGATTCTTGCAAATTTGCTAATCGCGTAGTCGATCAAACGTAGATAGCAAAAACAGTTTCAATGATCAATTGTTAAATCGATCAATGATTAACCTGCTCTGATACCATTTGTTAGGATCTCAGCATCTAGTTTGATCAATTAGATTGGATTTGCAGCGGAATGAGCCCACGAATTAACAAATTTAACAAGAAACACGAAATTTATCAATGAAACAGTGTTTGTTATAGAGAGAGAATTTCTGCAAAAGGAATATATTCATTCAATACACGCTTCGGCTGGCTTCACACCGTTACAATTAGGTCATCTTCCTTTTATAAGGGAAGCTGACGTCAGCTGATGTCACTTGACAGTGACATCTAACTGTTATTTAACTACTAAAGTTAACACAACTACTGAAGATGTCAAACAACTGACATCTTCTTACAAAAATACCAAGTGTTAACTATCACTACAACTACTGAAAAGAAACTACTGAAACAACAACGACTGAAGAACATGCTCTTCAGTCGTTTTACAAGTACTGAAATAGAAAAGAAAACTACTGAAAGGAAACCATCACAACAACTGAAGAATGCTTCTTCAGCTGTTGTGACAAACTCTGAAGGCTTCAGTACTTGGACTTCTTGAACTTCAGTTGTTGTCATCAGCTGATGTCTTCAGACTGTGTCTTCAGTCTTTGTACTTCAGCTGTTGATCTTAGTACTTTAGTCTTAGCTGTTGATCTTCAGACTTTGGTCTTCAGCTGTTGAAGTCTTCAGTACTTAGTCTTAGCTGTTGATCTTCAGACTTTGTCAAACAGCTGATCAAGTCTTCAGCAGTTGTTGTGATGTCTTGTGGGACTTAAAGGTTTTCCAGATCTGGCTCATTGTTTCTTTTGACAGCCACACACAATCTTCTAATCCTCTTCACTTATAGTATCTATAAGAGGAAGCTCATCTTCACAAGTTCCACACAATGGAGATCTTACTAACAAGATTGTGTGTGGAGGAGCTATCTCATTGGATCCTAGTCCCGGCCTATTTTGATAGCACACTTTGTTGTGCAAGGATGAGGATATCATGTTCTTGAAGGTCTCCTCTCAAGAACACTCTTTTCTGCCTGGCTTTGTTGATCACAAGCTCAGCCTGGCACTCAATTACTTGGTTATGAGATCTTGATTTGAGTCCTAAAATCTGTGTGTTCATATTTTAGAACTGAAATAGTTTCTCTAAGTCCTCTATCTTCAGTTTATAATCATATTCAGACTTTCTAAAATTAGATTTTAAAATGTTTATGGACTCAAGGTCAGATCTCTGTTCCAAGTTGTAGGACCTGTATCTGTTAACTTTAGCAATGTATTCAGGAGTACAAAGATGTTCCAATACCTTGGCTTCATCATGATCTGCCATTAGTGCTTGGTTTGGAGAAGCATCTTCCACCTGAAAGCTCCAGTCAAAGCCTCCTTCTTCAACAGCAACAAGAGCTTGCTGCTTTAACTTCTCATTCTGGAGAGCTTTGTCAGTGTAGTTTGGTCTGGATTGCGTTTTGCCACCATTTGTTCTAGGTGCCTTACACTCTCTGGCAAAGTGGCCCATCAATTTAAAGTTGTAACACTTGACTTTGCCTTTGTCCAGTCCAAACTTTCCACTGGTTGCATTGCTTGGAAACTTCCTTCCAGTCCTCTTGTAGAACTTCTTCGCTCTGTGAGTGAGAAGAGCCATCTGCTGGACTATTTCCATGTATTACAGATCATCTGGATGGATGCAGTCCAGCTCTTCAAGAGTGAAAAGAGAGTTGCCACAACTTTCATCAAAAGACACAAAAGCTTAAAAAGAGCTTGTCTCTTGGAATGGGCTTCCTTGAGTGTAGTTCTCCCTTGGTGTCTCTGGGAAGGTGATGAAAGGACCCTTTGGTGAATTGTCAGGGTAGCATAGGAGATGATGTTTGGGTTCTATGTTATCCCTTTCACCACTTGTAGGGCTGAACCCATTTGATTGTTGGAGTTGCCAGATGAACCTTGCATGTTCATTTCCATCTGGTAGCCACTGAGAATCCCATATAACTCAGTCAGAGTAAGAGTTTTGGGATTTTCAGTTCTCTTGATCACAACATAGTAGTGTGTCCATTGCCTAGGAAGGGAGGACATGAACTTCCTTACAATGTCTCTGTTCTCAAGAGAAACTCCTCCATCCACTAGGGAATCCATAATCTCAACATACCTGAAATACTGCTGAGTCATGGTTTCACCTGTTTTGAAGGTGAAGTTTTCAAACTGCTGCTTCAGGAGATCCTTCTTGTTCTCCTTGGCTTCAGAGGAACCCTCATACATCAGTTTCAGTGCATCCCACAACTGCTTGGCTATTTTGCACTTCTTGAAACCTCTATACCCAGAGTTTGGAAGGGTAGTTTGAAGGGTTTTCATGGCTTTTCTGGCAATTTCTATTCTCTTCCTATCTTCATCAGAATAGTTAGCCACATCTTTTCGGATCATACCAGCACAAGTAGCAGAAGGGGTGCTGGGTATGAAAGGTCCATTCTCAATAGACTCCCACATTCTTGAATCAAGAGACCTGATGAAACCTTCCATTCTCAAACACCAGGTGTCAAACTCATCAAGAGTGATCAGTGGGGACTTGTTCATGGTTCCAGTTTCCATATCAGTTTTGGAAATGGCTGCCATTTGAAAAGTTTAGTATTTGTGTGTGTGAGGGATCTTAAGATCGTGAGATCTTATATCAAGAGCCTGAATTGCTTTGATACCAAATGTAGGATCGTTGAAGGGTGAAAGTTACAACACAACAACACAAAGAGGAGATTAACTAAACTTTATCAAACAGTAAACTGGACTAACCAAGTTAAGACACTAAGAACACAAGTAATGCAAGAGACAGAACACAAAGAACACAAGTGTATGGTTTTGAAGAATGCAATATATTGCTTTCTCTATGTTCTATTACAATGTTACAAAGCATAAAGGAAAGATAGAAGAACATGAGATACTTATACTACATCCTACAGCCGGTTATACTTTGAAAGCCAGCTGGATACAATTGACTAGACACAAACAAAATCAATTGTAGAGTCAAAAGGCAGATTTCCTTTTGACTTGTGACTATGACATGGCATAGCTCACATCATTATCTATTAAAAAAAGGATAAAGTACATAAAGTAGAAAGTTACAAACTCAAGACCTCAATGTATAGTTACCAAAAGCATGGATATTTTCACCAACTCATGTAAGTTGGTGATTTGCAGAGATGCAGCAGAAAGGTGTCCAGCTTTATGGAATAGTACATCAGATAAAGCATGTTACTAAAAGTCTTCGGAAGAAATCTGTCTTCATGATCTTGAAGCTTCGGAAGACTTTGTCTCTGAGGCTTCGGAAGACTTCATGTTTGGCTTCGGAAGATATTGGTCTTGGCTATGGAAGATTTCACACTTAGAGTATTTTCTGTTTTATGTGTGAAACTTCCTAAGCTTCTTCTTTGATGCACTTGTGCGGAATGCAGGATAGACTTAAGATGTTTAGGTTGCATCAGCCTCTTTATTAATCTCTACAGTTTGCGAATACATAAACATCTAGTCATTACTTTTGTCTTTATCTGTCAACTCTTCAACAGCAAGGGCTGAGTATGATGCTCCTTGGTCTTGTGCTCCTTTACTTCTCCTTCCTTGACCTTGAGAAGAGGTTGATGCATCCGCATTGCGTTCTTCATCATCATCTCCTCTCTTCTTTCCCCTCGATCCTTCATCATCACTATCATATTCTTCATCAGACTCATCATCTTCACCATTATCATCATCATCATCACCTTCGCTAACCTTCAGAGGCTCATCTTTTGATCCTTTAAGTCTGAGCATGATCTTCTTATTCTTGGGTAATCTGCTGAAGTTAGGTAATCGGTTGTGCCTGAGTAGCATTGAGCTCCACAAGCTAACTTAGCTGTGTAGCTCTTTGCTCATGTATTGCTAACAGCTTCACACTATCCGGTTTAGTGCAGCTAGCTACTCCTCTACCCCAATGAAGGGTAGAGTGGGTCTGGTGGTGAAGGTAGAGTGGGTTGAGGGACCTTCTTGGTGGCTGGTGGTGGTAGTGGTGGATGTGGTGAATATGGGTGGTGGGATAGGAATGGATGATGAAGGGGTAGTTGTAGAAGTGGCAGTTGGGAGTGTGGTAGGAATGGCGGGAGGTGTGGTAGTAGTGGTAGGGGGTGTGGTAGTGGTGGTGGTAGCTGTGGTAGTGGTGGTGGTTGTGGTAGTGGTGGTAGATGTGATCAAAGTAAATCTAGGCCTCTTACCCTTTTTGCCATAAGGGTGAGCCATCCTCTTCTTCTGGAGCCCTTAGAGATAGAAGCTCCCCCTTGGCTGTTGGGCTGGTCCGGGGTGTTCGAAGGATCTGTGGCACTAGTATCATCATCCCTAGACTCAGCCTAGCATCCACCAACCGCCTTGAGCCCTCTCTCAGTGGCCACGACCGACTTCCCACTGTCCGTACTAGAGGTTCCTCATCTGACTACTCCTCCTCATCTATCTAAGAGTTGGGGTGTATTGGAGCCGGCTCGGATCCACCCGGAACCTCACCTTCTTGACCGTCACCTTGGTCATCGTTGTCATCATCAGAATAATCCATGGGTAGCTCAATAGGCTTGTAAGGCCCCATTCCCGAAGACCTCATAGTTGGTCAACTACAGTGTTTAATACATTATATATTATAAATATAGAAACTCAAGCAGCGGAATTACTATATCAAAAGCCATTCATTTCTTTTTAAAACAGTGTTGTTGTGCAATACACTATTGTTTGACTGATTACAAAAGAATTGTTTAACTGTATTACAAAACAACAGCAACATGAAATATTAATGGATGTCAAACCTTCCCTACCGAGTAGCTTCACCCTCGTGCCATCCTCAACAATAATTACCTGCCAACTGAAAATGTATAAAAGTCACCATTGCTGAGTGAGTTCTAGTTTTAAATGTAATAAAATACTTTCTGTATGTTGTATATGAAAATACTCTTTCTTTGAAATACAACTCTTTACTTTGTATGCGAGCACGCATAACTATACGAATAGATATTGTTCGTTCTCTTTGCTGTATGCCTTGTTTACTCTGTATTCTTTTATCTTTATCTTTCACTATCTGTATAGAACAATGAGCAATACCCTAAACTGTATGCGCGGTGAAAACTGGTGATGGGCCATCTATATCCCTCAAAAGGGTTCTATTTATTGTATACAAGGCTGACCCAATCACCTAGGGTACGCTTCAAAGGTCCTCCCAATCTTAATTGAATGGCCCTGTGTGCATAATAGGGTAGCTAACCTGCAGCACAGTTGAGCTAATGACAACATGGTCGTGTACCTCCTGTAAGCTTGCAAGACTTGTTAACATTTTATTAATGTTCCTTTTCTCTTCTTTATTGCTCTTCCTCTTTATTACTACAATATACTTTACGTTACAATAATAAACATACAACGTAAAGTCACACACTATAAGTAATAATCATAATAGCAATAATAATAAGGAACAATCATAAGGCAATCATAATCATGCATGAAACCTATCATTAATAAACCCTAGTCAAACCTCAGTCAAAACCCTAAGAGCACAAACTCCCAAGAATTCTGTAATAAAGTCCAAGTGTTGGGCGCTTAGACACTATTTGGGCGCATGGGCCATGTTTAGGCGCTTCATCACTATACAGGAGCATCAGCCAATCAATTAGCTGTTTTAACAGTTAGGCGCATGAACCATTCAGGCACATGGACACTTAAACGCATAGGTTTATTCGGGCGTATGGAAACATAGGCGCATAGGAATATTCAGAAGCATGGGTACTATTGGGGAGCATGGCCCTTCACTTAGTTGTCCGGACCAGTATTTCTAGGCGCATGGACTACTGTTCAGGCACATAGATTACACTTAAATTCTTCTAAGGCACTCCCAGGTGCATGAGCCTTATCTAGGATGTGTTTGAACCCAATCATTAGCCCTATCTATTCTAAGCTTACCAAGGCTATTCTAAACATGAACAACCTATAAGCATCCAAGAATCATCATCCAACATGCATAATACATAAGGGTATACATACAAAAACATTTGAAAATCATTTTAATACATTTCAGCCCCAAGAGAGTTTAAAACAAGTAAAACCGGGGTCTAGAACTCACCTGGTGCCACTTGGGTGTTTTTTCCTTCTAACCCGCATGCAAATGAGTTCAAACACCTAAAAACACACCAAAACACACACACACAGACACACACACAAGCATATAAGCACATAAGCATGTAACTGAGACAAAAACCCAACATGAACACTTAAAACTCCGAATTCATACTTTGAATTCAATTCTCTTCCTTCTTCTTCTTCAAAGCCCAAAGTTTCTGCTCTCTTTCTCACTAAACGAAGAAAAGTAGTGATGTGAAGTGAGAGTGGGCAGCCATGCCCACCTTTACACCAACTTTTGTACTTTTGTTCTTTTTACACATTTAACCCCTCAACTTGGGTTTATTGATATTTCCTTTCTTTATTCTTCAACTCTTATTCTTTCTTTTCTTTTTAAGAAATAACGGAGTGTTACAAGTCCACCCCCTTAAATAGGTTTCGTCTTCGAAACCTGTTATTCCTCAAACACACGAGGATAATGCTGCCTCATCTCCTCCTCAGTTTCCCATGTAGATTCGGATCCCTTCCTGTGCTTCCACTGTACACGCACAAGAGGAACCACTTTATTTCTCAGCCTCTTCTGTTTCCGATCGATGATTGCCACCGGTTTCTCTACATAATTGAGCCTTTCGTCTACTTCGATATCCTCTAGTGGAACAATCATGTCTTCATCAGCTAAGCATTTTCTCAGATGAGATACATGGAATGTCGGGTGAATTCCACTTAACTCATCTGATAACTCCAATCTATAGGCCACCTCTCCTACTCAAGCAATGATTTGGAAAGGGCCTATATACCTTGGGCTCAACTTGCCCCGCTTCCTGAATCAGATAATACCCTTCCAAGGTGAGACCGTCAACATAACCCGGTCACTCACCTGGAACTCAATCGGTCTGCGTCGTTTATCGGCATATGACTTCTGCCTATCTTTAGCTGCCTTCATGAAGGCTTTGATCTTCTCAAGCTTCTCGGTCGTAGCCTCAATTACCTCGACGCTCCCCAATTCCTTCTGACCAATATCACCCCAACAAACGGGTGTTCTGCATCTCCTACTGTATAGCATCTCATATGGTGGCATACCAATGCTGGCATGATAGCTGTTGTTGTACGAGAATTCAGCTAACGGTAAGTGGTCATCCCAACTTCCCACAAAATCAATCACAAATGCCCAAAGCATGTTTTCCAGTATCTGAATGGTCCTTTCTAACTGACCATCCATTTGGGGATGATAAGCCATGCTAATATGTAACCTCCTCCCCATGGCGTCATGGAATTTCTTCCAAATTTGGAGGTAAACCGGGTGTCACGATCAGAAATGATAGACACCGGCACACCATGATGAGTTACAATTTCCTTGATGAACAGGTCAGCCAACCTCTTAGATGAATATGTCTCGCGGATTGGTAGGAAGTGAGCACTCTTCATCAGACGGTCAACAATCACCCATATGGCATCATACCCTTTCGGAGTACGCGGCAGCTTCATAATGAAATCCATGGTGATGTGCTCCCACTTCCATTCCAGTATGTCCAAAGGTTGAATCTTCCCATACGGCTTCTGTTGCTCGGCCTTCACCTGCGAGCAAGTAAGGCACTTACTCACATACTCCACCACATCACACTTCATACCTGGCAACCAATAATCCTTCTTCATATCTTGATACATTTTTGTGGCACCAGGATGAATGGAGTATCGAGTCTTGTGAACTTCATCTATAATCCTCACATGTAGATCCCCAAAACAAGGAATCCACACCCATCCAAATCGAGTTTTAACACCAAGCGTGTTTTCACCCAATTCCCCAACCAGACCTTTCATCCTTTTAGAGTTAAGATGATCTTCTTTCAGTGCCTCATCTGGAAACTCTTAGACTTGCTTCATCACATCAGAGGTCATGATCAGTTGATATGCTTTCACCCGAATTGGCTCGGGCCTCTCCTTTCAGCTAAGAGCATCAGCCACCACGTTGGCTTTGCCCGGATGATAGTGGATCTCGCAATCATAATCTTTTATGAGCTCCAACCACCTCCTCTACCTCATGTTTAGATCTTTTTGCTTGAAGAAATACTTCAAGCGCTTGTGGTCAGTGAAAATGGTGCACTTCGTCCCGTAGAGATAGTGCCTCTAAATCTTCAATGCAAAGACCACTGCTGCTAGCTCCAAGTCATGAGTGGGATAATTGACCTCATGAACATTCAATAGTCGGGATGCATACGCTATAACCTTCCCTCTTTGCATTAGCACGCACCCCAACCCTAAGTAAGAAGCATCTGAATAAACCACCAAATCCTTGCTTCCTTCGGGTAATGACAGAATAGGAGCTTGAGTCAACCTTGCCTTTAACTCCTCGAATGCTTGCTCTTGAACTTCACCCCATATAAACTTTACATCCTTTCAGGTCAACTTGGTTAGTGGAGAAGCGATCTTGGAAAAGTCTTGAATGTACCTTTGATAATATCCCGCCAACCCCAAGAAACTACGAATCTTGGATGGCGTTTTCGGAGACTTCCATTGCATCACTACCTCCACTTTTGCGGGGTCTACCATAATCCCCTCGAGATTTATCACGTGACCTAAAAATTGAACTTCGCGCAACTAGAACGTGCTCTTGGAGAATTTGGCATACAACTTCCCCCTTCTTAATGTCTCCAACACCTCCCGAATGTGACTGGCATGCTCTTCTTCGCTCTTCGAGTAGATCAGAATATCATCAATGAACAAAATCACTCCTCAATCCAACATCGGCAGGCACACTCGATTCATCAAGCCCATAAAGGCAGCTAGCACGTTAGTTAGACCAAAAGACATAACGAGGAACTCGTAGTGTCCATACGCGTATGGAAAGCTGTCTTAGGAATGCCTTGTTCTTTCACCTTCAATTGATGGCAGCCAGATCGTAGATCTATTCTCGAGAACCAACTGGCACCTTGGAGCTGGTCAAACAAGTCATCAATCCTTGGTAACGGGTACCGATTCTTCACCGTCAACTTGTTCACCTTCCGTCCTTTTTCTTTACAAACAATATCGGAGCACCCCACGGAGAGATACTCGGTCGAATGAATCCCTTATCCATTAACTCCTGTAATTGGCTCATGAGTTCTTTCATCTCAATAGGAGCTAATCGATATGGCGCTTTGGCAACAGGTTGAGCACCGGGTATCAAATCAATTTGGAACTCAATCTCACGATCCGGTGGCACGCCGGGTAAGTCTTCCGGGAATACGTCCTGAAAGTCACACACCACTGGTACCTCGGATAATTGCGGTACCGACGCATCCACATCTTTCACGTATGCCAATTAGGCACTACATCCACGTCTCAAGCACTTCCCCGTCACCGCCATCGAAATCATCTACGGGATCGTAGTAACACGATCTCCATGAATCGTAACCAAACTCCCATTGGGCGCAACTAATCGAATCATCTTCTTGCGACATACGATGTTTGCTTCATAGGTTGCTAACCAGTCCATCCCTAGTACTACATCAAATCCACCTAGAGGCATCATGTGTAACCTAGCAGCAAACCTATGACCTTCTAGTTCTATAGCACAGTACTCTATCACATCAGTAATTCTCGTGAACTTGCCAATAGCGGTTTCTACATCAAATGGTTCACTGACATTTCTACTACTAATAGGCAACTTAGCACAAAAAGTAGTGGAAACAAAACTCCTACTAGCACCGGAATCAAACAATACAGGGAACAAGTTTGGTTTACTAGAAACATAACTGACACAACATCGGGATCAGCTCTGGCCTCCTCCTGGGTCATAGTGTAAGCTCTAGCACTTGCCCTCTACCCTCCTTCCTCCGGCTTCCTCTTCTCCGCTCCAGAGCTCTCCGCCCTCGGCTTCTTATAGTCTCTAGCGATGTGGTGAGGCTTGCCACACCAGAAGCATACATTCATTCCTATCATGCACTCACCGGTATGCTCTCATTCATATTTGCCACACCTTCTCAGCCCTGATCTTGTCGACACCCCACGGTTGTCCACCTTCACCTTCTTGTTGTTTGGAGTAAAACCACCACGTCCAAACCTCTTCCCATTCCAGTTCTTACCATCCCCACTCGTCTTCTTTACCTCCACCACGGTCTCCCCTCGCTCATCATACAGCCTGCCCGCCAAATCCACCACCGATCGAAAGGTACCTGGCTGAGAAGCAATCAGGTGCCAGCGAATGTCAGCCGGTAGTCCTTGGATGTACCTCTTGATCTTCCTTGATACCAGCGTCACCTGATTCGGCACCAGCCTTGCCATCTCATTGAATTTAGTGGTGTACTGCTGGTGGGTCATGGTTCCCGCTTCAAGTTGCAAGAATTCCCTCTCAATTTTTTCCATCTCTTGGTGAGGACAGAACTCCTTAATAACCAACTTCTTAAACTCCTCCCATCACATCTTCCTGATGGCTCTGTCACCCTCAGCTTGGACAACATTGTCCCACCAACACAGTGCTGAATCAACGAAAGAGTGAGTTGCGAACTTCACCTTCTAGTCTTCGCGACACTCACTGATTTCCAAGACGGCTTCCATCTCCATCACCCAGCAGTGAGCGGCAGCAGCATTCCCATTGCCATCGAAGGTCAAGGGCTTACACCTTTGGAATGCCCCGTAACTGCATCCTCTAGTTGATGCCCCCACTACATCATCCTCCTCTTCATGAGACAACACAACCTTAGGCTCTGGTTGTTCCTCCTCCCTTCTGCTTCCCTTGCCCATTGATCCCTTTCTATTCTCCTTCTCCTTCCTCTCCTCGCCTCTCACAACCCTGATGACTTCAATCACCACAGACGGTAAGACTATCTGCATGACCTGGTGTACCTTATGAACAATCGCCTCTCTAGTTGAGGCATTCAGACTAGCATTCTCAATCTCTTCACCCCTGCCATGAACCTCAGGGTTCTCATGGGTCATCTCAGGAGCCTTAGCACTACTCATGGTCACCCGTGGACGGCCTCTGCCTCTAGGAGTTTTGGAAGATTTTCGTCCAGCCATCCTCTAACACGCTATAAGATTCAAACACTAACACAGTCATTCAAGGTAATACTTCAGTTTATGTCAAGTATAGTAAGTCTGTAATTACAGTGGCTAGTTGTGATTAGCCACTTACTTTACTCTTCATACCCCAAGCATTTCCTATCCTGACTTAATCAGTATCTAAATCTACTAAGAGCACATAAATCAAATAGCATGCGCACATAATACCGGTTAACATTAAGAAAAGACATACCTGATGGCACATAGCTAATCGGGCTGACATCCCTCCATTTTTCCCATTTTCAGTTTAAGTTTAGGTTTTAAAATTTTTATTTAACCTAATTCTCTTAAACTTTGGCTCTGATATCAACTTGTAAGGCCCCGTTCCCGGAGACCTCATAGTTGGTCAACCACAGCATTTAATACATTATATATTATAAATATACAAACTCAAGTAGCAGAATTACTATATCAAAAGCCATTCATTTCTTTTTAAAACACTGTTGTTGTGCAATACACTATTGTTTGACTGATTACAAAAGAATTATTTAACTGCATTACAAAACAACAGAAACATGAAATACTAATGGATATCAGTCTTTCCCTGCCGAGTAGCTTCACCCTTGTGCCATCCTCAGTGTTGCTGAGTGAGTTCTAGTTTTAAAAGTAATAAAATACATTTTGTATGTTGTATATGAAAAATACTCTTTCTGTGAAATACAACTCTTTACTTTGTATGCGAGCACGCATTAACTATATGAACAGATAATGTTCGTTCTCTTTACTATATGCCTTGTTTACTCTATATTCTTTTATCTTTATCTTTCACAATCTGTATGGACCAATGAGCAATACCCTAAACTGTATGCGCGGTGAAAACTGGTGATGGGCATCTATATCCCTCAAAAGGGTTCTATTTAATGTATACAAGGCTGACCCAATCACCTAGGATACGCTGCAAAGGTCCAGCCAATCTTAATTGACTGGCCTGTGTGCATAATAGGGTAGCTAACCTGCAGCACAGTTGAGCTAACGAAAACATGGTCGTGTACCTCCTGTAAGCTTGCAAGACTTGCTAACATTTTATTAATGTTCCTTTTCTC
This sequence comes from Flaveria trinervia, assembly GCA_025506515.1. Classification (NCBI taxonomy): domain Eukaryota; kingdom Viridiplantae; phylum Streptophyta; class Magnoliopsida; order Asterales; family Asteraceae; genus Flaveria; species Flaveria trinervia. The sequence continues at coordinate 50,202,250 of CM046456.1, forward strand.
TTCTTTATTGCTCTTCCTCTTTATTATTACAATATACTTTACGTTACGATAATAAACATACCACGTAAAGTCACACACTTTAAGTAATAATAATAATAGCAATAATAATAAGGAACAATCATAAGGCAATCATAATCATGCATGAAACCCATCATTAATAAACCCAAGTCAAACCTCGGTCAAAACCCTAAGAGCACAAACTCCCAAGAATTTTGTAATAAATTTTAAGTGTTGGGCACTTAGACAATATTTGGGCACATGGGCCTGTTTAGGCGCTTCATCACTATACAGGTGCATCAGCCAATCACTTAGCTGTTTTAACACTTAGGCGCATGAACCATTCAGGCGCATGGGCACTATTCGGGTGTATGACCCATTCGGTCGCATGGACACTTAGACGCGTGGGTTTATTCTGGCGTATGGAAACTGAGGTGCATGGGAATATTCAGACGCATGGGTACTATTGGGGCGCATGGCCCTTCGCTTAGTCGTCCAACCAATATTTCTAGGCGCATGGACTACTGTTCAGGCGCATGGGTTATACTTAAATTCTTCTAAGGCACTCCCAGGTGCATGAGCCTTATTTAGGCACATGAACCTTCTATACAACATGTTTCTAGGATGTTTTTGAACCCAATCATCAGCCCTATCTATTCTAAGCTTACCAAGGCTATTCTAAATATAAGCAACCTATAAGCATCCTAGAATCATCATCCAACATGCATAATACATATCGGTATTCATACATAAACATTTGAGAATCATTTTAATACATTTTCAGCCCCAAGAGAGTTTAAAACATGTAAAACCGGGGTCTAGAACTCACCTGGTGCAACTTGGGTGTTTCTTCCTTCTAACGTGCTTGCAAATGAGTTCAAACACCTAAAAACACACCAAAACACACACACACGAACACACACAAGCATATAAGCACATAAGCATGTAACCGAGGCAAAAACCCAACATGAACACTTAAAACTCCGAATTCATACCTTGAATTCACTTCTCTTCTTTTCTTCTTCTTCAAAACCTGAAGTTTCTGCTCTCTTTCTCACTAAACCAAAGAAATGTAGTGATGTGAAGTGAGGGTGAGTGGCCATGCCCACCTTCACTCCAAGTTTTGTACTTTTGTCCTTTTTACACATTTAACCCCTCAACTTGGATTTATTGACATTTCCTTTCTTTATTCTTCAACTCTTATTCTTTATTTTCTTTTTAAGAAATAACCGGGTGTTACAAGGCTCTACATCTGAGTCACTATTATGGTGACGCCACTTCCTCCTGGTGGGCGCCACATAATCCTCTCGGCCCAAATGCCCAAAAATCCTCTCACAGGGGGTTTCACATGCTTCCCCCTGTACACCTTCATCCTGCCTAGTGTAGTATCATCCATCACCTCTAGCATCACAACATCATCCTTCTCCTTGGGCAGTAGAGGGAGCTTCTCATCTATGATCATCTGCAAGAACCTTGGATACATGCAGAAGCTCTCCATACCCTTGGCCTTAAGGTTCTCGATCATGTACGTGAAGATCATATTGGAGAAGCTGAAGGGGTGATTCAGCACCATTGTCATGTAGGCATTCTTCATTTGGTCAGAAAGATCATTAAATCCACCCCTCCGTGAAGCAATGCACTTGAGAATGACTTATGCTAAGTACTTGAACTGGGGACACAGGTTGCTTTTGTTGAGCACACCTGCGTTGATGTCCCTAGTGTACTTCATCTTCAGAAAGCATCCCCATACAGTCAGAGGATGTAACCTGGTTAGGTGAGAAGCATCATCACCCAGGTCCAGTACTCGTTGAATGTCTGCTGCCATCACCTCAATCTCTTCCCCAAAAATGGTACTCCGAATATAGTAGGGCTCAGTAGATCTATCAACAGATGTACCCTCCCAGAAGACCTGCTGTAAAGACCTGTAGGGTGTGCATGGAGCAGATATGGCTCTGTAGATCCTTGATCACCTAAAAAATGCAATAATACCCATAAAAGCAGCATCATTCCTAGTGGTGGTATCCAGATGAGCACAAATGTTGTGCTTGGTGTTGATGATCCACCTCTCTGCCATGTTCCTGTAACACAAGACACATAAACATTAGATTTGTCTATAACAGTAACTTTTGAAACTTAAATTGTTCTAAAATCAGTCTCGTTCAATCGTGCGATTGAACCATACGACTGAGTTCAGTTGGGGAATTGAGCATACGTCTGAGTTCAATCGGGCGACTGAGCATGCGGTTGAGTTCAATCGGGCGATTGATCATGCGACTGAGTTCAATTGGGCCATTGATCATACAAATGTGTTCAATCGGGAGATTGTGCTCATACGCCTTGTTCTTTCGGCCGATTGAGTCATTCGCCCAGGTCAATCGTGCGATTGAAGTTCATTCGGAGTGTCTAGTTGCAAAACTCTCTATTTGACACTCTAACCCCGAATCTAGGTAAAAACTTGATGGTAAACGTTATGTTTAGACTCTTTAGACTCCCAGGAACCCTAACTATCAATGTATGTCCTTCATTTTAACCATTTTGCACATTTAGGTGGTCTATCTGAAGGTTGTTATAGATTTCTTGATTTTAATCAAATCGGTCTGTTAGGGTTGATTCACCGTGCATTTTGTGTGATTTTGATCACTAGTTACATGCACAAGATGAGAGTACACGTTAGTAACACAATTGCAGTGCGAAAATCAACTAAATCAAATTTTCGTAGAGTATATTTGCTTCCGAGCGATTTGGGAGCGATTGAAGGGTGATGAGAATATGCGACCGACTTTAGCCCTATTTGTACTGATTTTATCTTCAGTCGGGTGAGTGGACCTATTCGCGCGCTTCATTCGGGCAACTTGGGCTCAGTCGGTCACATCTATTCGTGCGACCGGGGTTTAGTCGTACGACTGATTCAGTCGGTCACCTCTATTCATACGATTGGTTCATACTCATGATCAAATTGTGTGAATGGTTCATACTCATGCTCCATTCGTGCGACTGGTCCATACTTGTGGTCCAGTCATGCGAATGACTATAACTTATGAATTTTACCTTATGCACTTTCAACCACTTAATCTGTTAACAATTGATAAAACGTTTTGACCAATGATCATCTCAGACATGACCTTTATAATTTGAAAAACTGTTGATCACCTCAGACGTGATCCTTTACTTAAAACCGAATTTGTCACCTCAGACATGACTCATTTTAGTTTTGAACGTTTTGGTCACCTCAGACGTGACCTTTTTGAGTGAGTAATTCACAGATTAAGTCCAGATGTATAGTCTGACTTTTTCCTAATAAAACTAAAAGTTAAATAAAACAACTAGAAATTTAAAACAAAACAAGATATAATTTTGTATTTTGGGTCGGAGATGGAATTAAGCCTATTAGAGTACTTCTAACCGATTTTACTTCCAGGACAGCATAGCTTCAATTCTTGTTTATCATTTCTGGTACGAATCAATATGAGATCATACAAGTATACCGGAATCATTTGGGATATTTTAATAAACAATTTATGATGTTAGATCCTTGTTTTCACTGAGAGTAAATAGCAATTGTAGGAAATCATACTAGAGCTACAAGATGCACACAATGATTTTGACTTTCATGAATTGCAGCTCACGACAATTATCACTATACTTGTCCTCTTAAATTCATACACAGATTTTTGACACACATTGGTGATAATTTAAGGTTTAATTATTTCACCAAGCATTTGTGGATCCCACGCTTATATGGTAATCAACACTCCTCAGGAGATTTTTTAGCGGTCTACGGGTATATTTCAAGAAAAAATTATTCTAAGAGGTTTCAAAGAGATGCGAAGCCTCAGGTGAGTGCCATCGCATAGCAGAGAGGCATAAACAACAATAAATTCTAGAATATTTAGGTTATGCTTATCCTTGGGTCAGTGCCACCACATAGCAGAGAGGCACATAACCTATCTTCTTATTAGAGCATTTATTTTATTTTTGCACATAACACACCAACAACATAAGTTATTAGTTTGATTGCATTTCACATTTTCCCATGTGCTTTGCTCATTTTTTATGGTCGTCCGCACATACTTGTTGCGTTTATTTTGCTCTTCACCCCTTATTGGAACTGTGTTGATTGTGTTAACCAGGGATAAGGTGGGAACCCATAGCAGGTTAAACAACTTAGTTTAAGCTTGAAATCACCAATGAGGTCTACTTATCTATTGTGTTGAATCTACTGACATATCATATAGTGAACTAGCAGTCTCTAGGTTACTTTGTCTATGTTACCTTGGTAGCATGCTAGTTTTACTATCATTTTTCCTTTTATTTTGCTTAGACTTTTTAGACTTAAACTTTGAATTTTGCATCTTAATCAGTTAAATTCTTTTAAAGTCCCAAATAATCAATTCCCTATCTACTATCATTTTCCATATACGTTGAATCAGTATCACAGATTTGATTTCTTTTCTTTTAGCTAAGCTGTCCTCCTCCCTTGTTTATTTAAGTAATTAAATAAAGCAACTAATTAATACTAATCTAGCCTATTCTCCCCCTAAAATTCTAAAACTAAAAATATTTTTGTGTTTTGGATTTTTATAAACAGGAAAATAAAATAAGACAAAATAAAACAAAATAAAAAAATGTCGGACTAAGCATTTTCTTCCTCTGTGATCACATCACTTTTCTTTTTCACGCCATTAACCACTAATAGATATAAAACCTCGGTTTGTCAAATGCTTTTGTGTAGAGGTCGGCGCGTTGAAAATCTGTATTTATTTTAACCACATCAATTAATTTCATTTCAAAACAATCACGTATAAAGTGATACTTAATGCCGATGTGTTTCGTTTTAGGATGTTGGACTGGATTTTTTGTTACGGCTATAGCAGCTGAATCATCAACCTAGATAGGAGTATTAGAGAATTGCAAAACCGTAATCGCGCATTTACTGTTGAATCCAAATGATCTGCGAGCAGCAACTTGCAGCAGCAAAGTATTCAGCTTCACAGGTTGACAGAGCAATCGATGTCTGCTTCTTACACTGCCAGGTGACTAATCTTCTCCCAAAAAATTGACATCCTGCAGACGTTGACTTGTAGTTCATTTTGCAACGCCATAATCCAAGTCGTTATACGCTATAAGCTCAAAATCATCATCATGAGGATAGCACAACCCGAGTATTGGAGTACCCTTCAGATAACGGAAAATCCATTTAACACCAATGAGATGGTTGACTTTTGGTTTCGCCTGATATCTAGAACACAGACACGTTGCATACATGATATCAGGATGAGACATTGTGAGATACATGAGGTATCCAATCATTCCTCTATACATTATAGCATCAACCAAATCACCATTTTTGTAGGGTGCCACATCGTGGTTCGTGGCAAGTGGAGTTCCAGCAGCCGAAGCATTCTCCACATCGAACCGACTGAGGATATTGCCTACATACTTGGTCTAACGTAAAAATATTCCCTTTTGTGTCTGATCCACCTGTAACCCGAGAATGATTTTCATCTCTCCTATGGCACTCATCTCAAATTCAGCTTTCATTATTGCTTCATATTCTTTACAAATTCTTCATTTTCGGAACCGAAGATTATGTCAACCACATAAATCTGTACTAGCAGTAAGTCGCCATCCTTTTCTTTGATGAATAGTGTATAGTCAATAACTCCACTGCAAAACCCGTGTTTCACAAGATGAGTTGAGAGTTTCTCATACCATGCTCTCGGGGCTTGATGGAGCCCATAGAGTGCCTTATCAAGCTTGTAAACTATGTCCCAATGATACGGATCCTTAAATCCTTTGGGTTGACTGACATACACTGTCTCACGAATTTTCCCATGAAGGAATGCACTCTTGACATCTACTTGATAAACGTTGATCTTCTTGTAAGATGCATAGGCTAGGAAGATACGAATTGCTTCCATTCTAGCCACAGGTGCAAACACTTCATTGTAATCGATTCCTTCGACTTGTCTAAAACCTTTAATGACAAGTCGAGCCTTGTTTCTTATAATGACCCCTTGGTCATCTTTCTTGCACTTCAAGACCCATTTGGTGCCAATTACTTTAGCACCTTGTGGCCTATCCACCAGTGTTCATACTCCTAGATTCTTAAATTGAAGAAGTTCTTCTTGCATGGCAATCACCCATGCCTCATCATTTAAGGCTCCACTTACATATTAGGCTCAAACTGAGACACAAAACATCGATAAGCACCGTTGTGAAGATAGCCTTTTTCCATGACTGAGGCATAATCAGCTGAGTATAGCTGATTTCTTGTCTGTAGTCCCGATTGTACATCCCCTATGACATTGTCTAGAGGATGATAGACATGTAGTCGAGATCCGAGAGTGGTGGGAACGACTACATCATGATCCAGATTTTGAATTCTTGGTTCAGTATCTGTAGCCGTTGGAGTGCGAGGTTCTGAAGTATTATAGGCATCAACATCTGAAGCTTGTGTACTTTCAGTAATAGGAACCTATTTCTCCTGATCCACCTGATCATTCTCCACTTCTGCATCGTCAAAGGAAAAGTCACTTACGTCCAGTGCTCCCCCTGAATGACTAGAAGACGCACCTTGTGAACCTGATGTTGTCGAGTCTAGTGACGGTGTGTTTAAGACATCATACATCATTTTGGTTGATAACTCATCATTAGGAGGCGAGAGAGGGATGTTGAAGGACTTAAATTATTCATCATAGTCGAAAAAGAAAGCGGGTCCCTTTTCAGTAGGAGGAGTGGTGTATCTCTAAACGTCAACGTTGCACCACACTTCTACATGACCTATTGAGTTGTTGTAAACTCTCTTATTTGGTATATTGTATCCTAGAAAAATCCCTTCTTCAGCCTTCTCACTGAACTTCCCTTACTAAGTTTTCTTCAGCAAACTACATGGTGCGCCAAATGGTTCGAGGTACTCCAGATTAGGTTTACGTTACTGGAGCAACTCATAACATGTTTTACCATGACGTTTAACCACCAAGACTCGATTTAGGGTGTAACATGCATTGGCAACTGCATCATTCCAAAATTGAATGCGCAGTTTCGAGTTTGTTAGCTCGTTCTTGTTGTCTCTATCAAGCTCTTGTTCTTTTGTTCAGCAACTCCATTCATTTGGGGAGTGTAGGCAGATGTGAACTGATGTACAATTCCTTTCTCTTTGCAGAATGCCTCTATCCACTAGTTTTTGAACTTCGTGCCATTGTCTGAGCAAATCTGTCGCACTTTCACCTTGTAGAGAGATTCCAATGTCGTCACTAGCTATTTGAACGATTCAAATGTCTCTAATTTGGATTTCAGAAACATTATCCAAGAGAATCTGGAGTAGTCATCAGTGACTACATAACTATACAAATCACCAGCGATGCTCTTGTGTAGAAGTTCGAGAGGCAATTCAATGGAATTTACTTGCTTTGCCTTGTGAGACTTCTTGGTCTGTTTACCTTTCTTACACGCTACACAGAAATCCAGAAGTCGGAAATTTTTGACGTTTACTCCATTCACTAAATCATTCTAGATCAGATGATTCATCTTCTATGGATTTATGTGTCCAATTCTCCTATGCCAGGAGATCGAGTCCCTCTCAGTTGACTTTGACAAGAAGCATTGAATTTGATGATCGGTTGTGGAGGCCTTTGATAGATCCAAGACATATACGTCATTATATCTTGAAGCTGACATTAAGATCTGATCCTCCGGGATAACTTAATCCTTAATCCTTGTCACAGATCTAGGATACATAAAGCAAGTTGTTCTGTAATTGCTGAACGTAGTTGAACTTATCAAACTTCACTTTTGGTTTCCTACTTCGCCTTGAGTTGTGATGTATCCTACTTTATTTCCAGCAAATGATACATGTCCCCCATTAATTTGTTTGAAATTTAAAAAGAGAGACAGGTTCCCACTCGTGTGCCTAGACGCCCCACTATCAACAATCTAGGTGTTTGTGCTAGCACTGTAACGGACACCCTGCACATTCAGAGGAAATTATCAGGTTAGGTGGGACCCAAGCCTTAACTGGCTTGGGTTTCTAGAGGAATCACATATCATGAACTCAACCCACTGTCCATTTAAGGGTGAGGGCATATCATTCTTCTTCTTGTTCTTATTATCAGACACTGGACTTGACTTTTCTTTCCATAAGCTAGTTTTGTGTAAGGCTTGTTTCTGATAAACAGACGGCTTGCTTACGGTTTGAACTTTAGGTTCATTACTTCTTTTTGGTGGAGTAATAAAACTCCTTTTCAAAGAAATTGTTTCAGTATCATAAAGTTCAATTTTCTTTCTTGGTATCTAATAATAAGGACAATTAGAAGTGATGTGTCCTCTCTTTCCACAACTATAGCAAGATCTCCCTTCTACATGTTGATGGAACTGTTTCTGTGGGGAAGTGTGAGATATAGGTGCGACTTGTCTCTGGTTGGGTTTGGACACTTCTTGTTTAGATGTTTTTACTTCTTTAACAAAATTCATTGTTTGAACGTTCTTAACATCTTTAACCTTTTGTTTATTTGGACTTTGACGTGGAGCACGTGGTTGGTTAACTGGTTTGATCATTTTGGGGTCAGAAATAGACATGTTTGAACCTAACTTTACACTAACCTTTTCAAATTGTTAATCCAGATTCACAATAGGCATCTTACTTTTTGATTTCAAAGTAGTCTCCTTCTGTTTAGTGACAGTTTCCACTGGTTTGCCCGTGGAATCCGAATCACTAACTAGAGGAGTCGACACCACATGAACCTTGATTGGATTGTTATTTACTAGTCTACATTTTGCATTTAACAAGATCTCATGTGGTGGTGGAATCACTTTGTAACCCAACCCCTCTCCGTTATTTTGTTCTTTCACTAAATGATGAACTATGTGAGAAGAACTTGTCCAACTATGCAGTTTTTGTTTTAGTGAATTGACTTCAACTTTTAAAACTGCTTTTTCTTTCTTAGTTTCTTCCAGGGAGTTTATATAGAAGTTTATATCACTGGTTTGATTAAAAGCAATAACCTCCATTTCCCTTAGTTGTTTATTTAAAAGTTCTATTTTTGTTTATAACTGTGTTTATTTTGTTTTAAAATTTGATTAGCTTATGTGCATAGTTGTAAGTCATTTACTAAGCTATCATTGCGGTCGAATAACCTAGGAAATTTTAAATTTATGTTTTCTCTAAATTTATTACATTCATTACAAGCATGACTTTCAAAGAGTTGGTCTTTGGTACTTACCTATGAAGACTCGGTTGAATCAGCCATCAATGCAGTGTTTAACTTTTTGGATGCTAGAGATTCTGAACGTGTCGTTCTAAGTTCTTCTTCAATCAGGTGATTGACCACATTCGCAATGTCTTCATTATCTTACATCACTAGTTCAACTGTGATTTCACCTTCGCTTGCAGAGTCATCATCCAAACTCTCGACATTGGCAATGTTCGACTCACCCGGAGACACAAATCTGAAGGTCCAATCCTGTCCTTCGTCACCTTGAGCAGTCAAGGACTTTGTCTCTTTGCTTGATGAGGTAGTTCCACTCATGGATTTCTCTTGACGGTTGAAGGATGAGAATGGATTTCTGTTACCTGTCTTCTTGGGCTTTACACATTCATGTTTTAAATGCCCCTTTTCTCCACAGTTAAAATAGGTAACGTTAGATTTGTCGAAACCAAAGGCAGTGTCTTTTGTGGCTACCAAGTTCTGTCCAGTCTTCTTTACAAACTTTTTGCTCTTCTGACAGCACCCGCCAAAGCCCACATTATATCCATTCTTTCTAGTTCATTTTCATCCACCAGCTCGTAGTCTTCATCGGCCATATGGCAATTACCAATTTTCCCTCCAACTAGACCATCATAAGAATGAACAACTGCTACTACATGGTCCATATGCTCCATTGCAACCTCCACAGTAATATTTCTGAGATTCACGGTCTTCAACTTAGTAGCATTTGCTTCAGGTATGATATATTGGGTACTAGATGACCCTGATGTTTTAGATCTTGAAGATGTGGTTTGAGAAGGAGCGACTGAACTAGACACAAACGTTGTTTGAAGTGGTGGTCCTGAACTAGTTGGAGTGGGAGAGAAGTTATAAAATGAAGGATTCTAGACATAGGATCCTTTCTATGACTTGTACTTCATCCTCAGTTCCTCCTCCCTCAGTTTCAAGATGAAGTCGTTTATGTCTAATTTTGCCAGTATATTATTCTGTCTCAAGTTAGACACAAACGAGTCCCACTTCTCTGGCAAACCATCGGCAAAGCTTGACACCTTACCTTCCATTGACGTTGAGACCCCATGAGTGTGTAGCTCGCTCATTAGATGGTAGAACCTGTCTATAACATCATCCAAGCTTTCTTTCCCCATCGAGGAGAAGTTATCAAACTCCTTCTTCATAGCCTTTGCCTTTAAAGCTTTCAACGTCGCATTCCCGTCATATCTTTTCTCAAAGGCCTCCAATAACTTCTTAGCATTTTGTTCTCAGAAAACTGATGGAATATGTCTTTTGGTATTGACTGAGTCAACAGGGCATACACCTTCTTCTCAGCATTATACTTCGCTTTCTGGCTAGCAGTCATACCTCCCAACGTTAACTTAACACCATCAGCACCAACCGGCATACTATAACTTGTCTCAATTGATTCACAAAGGTTGGGATCAACTCCATTAAGATAGATCTTGAATCGTTGCTTCCATTGTGGGTAATCATCTTACGTTATAAGTTTAGGTGGTTTATTGTGATTCCCAATTTCATTTTCCAGAAGCAGAAGGTTTTGGATCCATGAGTCCCTTTCGGCAATAAACGCAGAATACTGATCTTCCATCTCTTTAAACTTTGAACTTTTGAACTTTGAGCTTATGCAAATAGACATGTGCTGATGAGTCAATTATGCGATTGGACAGATGCGGATGAGTCAATCGTGTGATCGGACTAATGTGGATGGCCAATGCGGATGACTTAGTCGTGCGTATGAAGGGTGCGAATGAATTCAATCGTGCGATTGAATTCAGTCGTAGTGTTGGACCAAAAGAACCAATGAGCCAGATCAGAAAAACCTTTAAGTCCCACAGACATCAAAACAACTAAAGTGATCTACAAAGTCTGAAGACAAAGTCTGAAGACAACTGCTGAAGACAAAGTCTGAAGACAAAGTCTGAAGACAACTGCTGAAGACAAAGTCTAAAGACAAAGTCTGAAGATCAAGTTCTCAGAAGTTGTCATAACAGCTGAAGTAGTTCTCTTCAATAGTTGTGATGGTTTTCATTTCAGTAGTTTTATATTATGTAAAACATCTGAAGTTCTTACACTTCAGACGTTATAACTTCAGTAGTTGTAATGTTACTTTTAGTGAAGGTGTCCTCAGTTGTTGTGGACATCTTCAGTAGTTTAGTTTACTTTCAGTTGTTTGTATAAATCAGTTAGATGTCACTATCAAGTGACGTCAGTTGATGTCACATTCCTTATAAAAGGATTGTTGACCTAATTTCCCTGGACAGGAAGCTTGTGCATGAATGAAAACATTCTTTTTACAGAAAAGTCTCTCTCTATAACCGTTACTGATTGATTGAATATTCATATTATTCTTGCTAGAATTTCGTCTAATTCGTGTGCTATTCCACTGCAAATCCTAATCTAATTGATCAAACTAGATCTCGATCCCTTCACGTAGGTATGGAGTGTGCGATTGGAGACAAGTGAATGGGGCTATTCAGTCGTACGAATGAGTGAGTGACTGAGTTCAATCGTGCGAATGGGTGTGCGATTGAGTTCAGTCGTGCGATTGAACCAATCGTGCGACTAAAGGCTTCTGTTTTTTAAAATGTGAAGGTTTTTTTGACACTTTGACACAAAAACATGATTTTTCAAGAACCCTAATCTGCCGTATGCCGAAAAACGTAAACTTTTACACCTGGAGACATCGAAAACCCTGTTTTACTCAAAAAAGGTGACTCTTTTGAATGAAAAACGTGATTTTTACACCGAATCTAATCGACTCACATGCAAAATCAAGAGCCAAATCTCTGATACCACTTGTTAGGACCGTGTACGTATGGGGTACTAAGTTATAATGCATGAAACTAGATCAAACAGTGTAGAATCCTATTTGATTGGCGATCTGATCAGTGAGAACACAGTTCCTATCAATCTAACAAGTTAAAAAAACGTTAAGAATGATTAGAACAAGATCAAATGCGAAGTATGAACTTGGAACAGGATTTCTGGAGTCTCTAGACGGCTAGGGTATGAATATGTGTTCAAGTATTTTGAATTGTTGTGTTTTTCCACGAATTAAGTGGTATTTATAGGTTAGGGTTTTCCAATCGTACAACTGAACGATTAGCATGGTTTAGTCGAGCGACTGAATCATGCGATTGATCTATACGCACGACTAAAGGTTCAGTCATGCAACAGAGTCAATCTTATGTCTCAATCGTGTGACTGATCCAGTCTCCTGGTTCAGTCGTGCGACTGGTCCATTAGCATGAAGTATTCATATGTATGGTCCATTCGCATTAAGACTTCATACGATTAAGTTTGAACACATTTCTCAATCATTATTGACTAAGAACTATGCACAACAACCACAAACCTATATAGTTAGTTCAACATACTTTGACGCATAATAAATAATGAAACATTAGACATTACAAGCATCAATCACATATTATATTTCATTCAACTCATTCATTACATATATGAAAGACATGACAGACATTATATTAAGCTCCTAAACTAGGTTCATGTGTATCAATAGTTTCTTCTTCAAACTCTTAGAAGTTTCTTTCTTGGTCATGTGGACACTACTCTTTGGATTGTACAGACAATCCTTAGGAAGATGAGAAGTACTTTCACACATGGTACAGTCTAATTTCTTCTTGCTAAGACTCTTCTTCTGTGAGCAACGCTAAACTTGATCACTTTCCTTCTCCATCTTCATCTTTGCAGATGTTATGGCAATTCTTTTAGTGAGAAACCTACCTTTGGAGTTGGATGGTTCAAGTTGTGTAGCAATGGTACATAACTGATCAGCCTTCTTCTTAATGTTGGGATGATTGGGATATGAATTAGAACTCCTGATACTAGATTTCAAGTTTGTGTCTTCAGCCTTAACCACCTCAAAACATGCAGAAATAAAGACTTGTTTCTATGCATATTTAAAGGTGGCCTTGATCCTTCAGCCTTCTTGAACTTCCTCTTAGCCTTCTGGATCAATTTATTCCTTCTTGACTCGGTCGTCCCAACTCTTTTGCTCTCCTAAAAGGAATAGTGACCCTTCTAAGAACGCTCTTCTTCACTCTTCTCAAAGGAATCCTACACTATTTCCTTTTCATCCTCGTCACTCGTGGGGTCTATCAAGGGAAGCTCATCTTCACAAGTTTTATACCTAGGAGATCTTACAAATAGGATCGTGTGTGGAGGAGCTATCTCACTAGATCCTAGTCTTTGCTTATTATGATAACAAACTTTTGCATGAAAGGATAAGGATATAATGTTCTTGAAGGTCTCTTCATCAAGAACACATTTTTCTACCCTGACTTTGGTCATCACAAGCTTAGCCTGTCATTTAGTCACTTAGTTATGAGATCTTTGATCTGAGTCCTATGGTTGGTCTGTTCATGTTTAAGAGATGAAATGGTTTTCTCTAAGTCTTCTACCTTTAGTTTATAATCATTTTTAGCTCTTTTGAAATCAGATTTTAAGTTATTTAAGGACTTAAGATCAAATCTCATCTCTAAGTTGTAGGACCTGTATCTATTAACTTTAGTGCAAGACCGTTTAAGAGATTTGTCACTTACAACACAACACACAATGAGGAGAGTTGAGTTAGAACACTTAACAGATCAAATGGGGAACTGCTAACCAATCACACCTTGATACTAAGTAAGACAAGTAATAAAGAGATAAAACAAAAACAATAACAATAACACAAGTGTTTGGTTTTCAAGAAATATGTATATCGATCTCAAGTTCCATACAAGTGTTTACAAACCATAAAAAGGATTTTAAGATTACAAAGGGACCTGAGATACTTTATACTACATCCTACAGCTGGCCATACTTTGAAGGCCAGCTGGATACATGATCTAGGCAATAACAAATTCAATGTAGAGTCAAAAGGAAAATTGCCTTTTGACTAGTGACTATGACATGCCATAGCTCACATCTTACAAAAAGGATAAAAGTACATAAAGTAGAAAGTAGTAGACTCAAGACCTCAATGTAAAATTTACCAAAAGCATGGACCTTTCCCCAACTTGTGAAAGCTTGTGAGTCAAACAAAGGTACAACGGAAAGGTGGTCCAGCTTTATGGTAAAAGGTACGTTAGATAAAACATGTACTCAAAAGTCTTCAGAAGAAATCTGTCCTTAGGAGTTCGCTTCAGAAGACTTTGTCTTGAAGCTTTGGAAGACATCATGTTTGGCTTCGGAAGACTTTGTCTTGAAGCTTTGGAAGACTTCATGTTGGGCTTCAGAAGATATTGGTCTTGGCTTCAAAACATTTCACACTTAGAATGTTTTCTAAGGTAGAGTGTGAAACTTCCGAAGCATTCTACTTCAGCACTTTGTGCATGCATGCAGGACAGACTGATTGGATGTTTTGGGTTGCATCGGCCTTATATGAGTCCTTACTTTTAGAAATACAATCAGGTGTACACAGATGTTCCAATACCTTGGCTTCATCATGATCTGCCATAAGTGCTTGGTTTGGAGATGCATCTTCCACTTAAAAGCTCAATTCAAAGCCTCCTTCTTCACCAGCAACTACAACTTACTGCTTTAGTTTCTCATTTTGGGTGGCTCACTCAATGTAGTTTGATCTAGTTTGTGTTTGGCCACTATTTGTCCTTGGTGCCTTAAACTCTCTTGCAAAGTGACCAATTTGGTTATAGTTGTAATACTTTACTTTGATTTTGTCTAGCCCAAACTATCCACTGGCTGTATTGCTTGGAAACTTCTTGTCTGTCCTCTTAGAGAACTTCTTGGGTCTATGAGTGAGAAGAATAATTTTTTGAACTATCTCCATGTATTCCAGGTCATCTGGATTGCTTGTGCTTTTACACAAAGGCTTGTGAAGACATTATGTCTTGGAATGGGCTTCCTTGAGTGTAGTGTAAGGCCCCGTTCCCAGGACGCTTACAGCTGGTAATTCATCACACATAAAACATATACTTTGCATTTAGTCATCAAAATATTGCAACGAAAACATAGAACAAATGGCATTTCATTTCATCATAAAAACTTTTTCAAAATAATGCATCGTTTGTCGGTTACAAAATTACATTGTTGTATTACATCACAAAAGCCTTAAATAAATGGATGCCATCCAAAGGAGCTGAACAGCCGCCTCGTGCCATCCTCAACAGTGCTCACCTGCCAACTGGAAAATGCATAAAAGTCAGTGTTGCTTAGTGAGTTTTAGTTTATAATAAAACTTACTTTTCTTTCATAAAACCATCCTTTCTCATAAAAACATATTATACTTTACATTAGTTCGTGATCATACATTGTACGTACATCTTGATAATATCATTATTATCTTTATCATTCATTCGTTCATACTTTCATTCATTCATCATTTCATTCCTTACTTTTATCATCACCGTAAACTTTACCCTTCATGCTCATAATACTATGCCTAAGCCTATAAAAGACCTTCATCGGTGGTGCCCAGCACCAAGTGGTCACAGTACCTAAGGTAAAGTCCAAGTGTACCATTGTCATATGTTATGCCCTTCATGCTCATGATACTGGACCTAAGCCTATAAAAGACCTTCATCGGTGGTGCCCAGCACCAGATGGTCACAGTACCTAAGACACACAACAATGGTTCATCCATATGGTCAATCACAAAGAAAGACCCCAATGTGCATCCTTTGGGGTAGCTAACCCGCACACCGTTGAGCTAACACCTACAATGGGTGTGCACCTCCATACATGTTGGACCAAAAGAACCAATGAGCCAAGATCAGAAAACCTCTAAGTCCCACATGGTATCACAACAACTGCTGAAAGCCTCATCAGCAGTTTGACAAGTGCTGAAGACTTCAACAGCTGAAGATCAAGTGCTGAAGACTTCAACAGCTGAAGAACTAAAGTGCTGAAGTACAACAGCTGAAGAACACAAGTACTGATGCTGAACAGCTGAAGAACACAAGTACTGAAGCTGAACAGCTGAAGAACACAAGTGCTGAAGCTGAAAGACCAAAGTACTGAAGTACAACAGCTGAAGAGTTTACAAGTGCTGAAGATCAACAACTGATGTACAAAGTCTGAAGACAAAGACTGAAGACATCAGCTGATGATATCTACTGAAGTCATCAGCTGATGATATCTACTGAAGTCATCAGCTGATGAAACATCTGAAGGTCAAAGTCTGAAGATCAAGTACTGAAGCGTCAGTAGTTTGTCACAACTGCTGAAGAGTACTTCTTCAGTAGTTGTGATATCAGTAGTTTTATATTTCTAGTTTCAGTAGTTTTGTAAAACGACTGAAGAGCTTGTTCTTCAGTCGTTGTAGTTTCAGTAGTTTCTAATCAGTAGTTTTATATTCTGTACTTAACACTCTGATATGTTCTCAATAGTTGTGAACATTTCAGTAGTTTGTTAAGATTCAGTTATTTTTGTAATAGATCTGCCAGTTGTCACTTTCCATGATAACAGCAGTGGTTGTTGCACTCTATATAAGGAGTAACAACCTATTGTAATACAATGAATGATTTTGAATGATTTGATTAGAATTATTCCATATCTATAAACATTCCATGAATCAGAAATATATTCTCTCACTATAAACGTGTGTACTTTTAATGCATACAAGTATAGATCTCTTGCTACAATTTGTCTAATTCCTGTTCTTATTCCGCTACTTTGAACTCTAATACATCAAACTTGTGATCGCTGATCCTGTCAAATGGTATCAGAGCAGGTTCATCATTGATCGATCTAATAATTGATCATTGAAACTGCTATTCAAGATCTAAGTTTGATTGAATTAGCTTTTGTTTTTGCAAGAAACGGTTATAGAGATTGAATTTTTCTGTATTTCTGGTCATTCATCCTGAGATCTTTTCTTGGTTTTCATTGAGTTTGTTGTGGTCTGTGTAAAACTTTTAAAAGCTTGAATTAAACTGTTTTTGAACTGAAAATGACTACTCCCTCCAATGATCCTCACAATACTGGTTCCTCAACCAAGCCACCAATGCTGGTTAGGAATGAGTATAACATATGGCAACGACGAATGCTCCATCACCTGTCTGTTAACAGTGCAGGTTGTTGGACATCAGTGGTACATGGTCCACACAAGCCTATGGTGAATAACCCGGAAACCAATCAAATGGTTCCGAAGAGGAGGGAGCAATACTCAGATGAGGATAAGAAGTTGCTTGAAATTGATGCAAAAGCCCATGGAATTCTGGCCATGGCACTGCCAAATGAAATCTATTCTGGGCTAATGCATCATGAAACTGCCCATGACCTCTGGAATGCCTTGAAAGAACAATTTGGAGGAACAGATGAGGTTTAGGCAAATAATAGAGAAATCCTTGCCCAACAATATGAGACCTTTTCTCATAGAAAGGGTGAGACACTGACTCAACAATATGAGCGGTTCTCTTGTTTGATCTCTGAATTAAAAATGGTCAAACTTGAGTACACAAATATTCAGATGAATAACAGATTTCTCAGATCACTACCTGAGAGATGGGACACATATACTATTGTCCTACGCTCCAGTGCAAGTTTGGACAAACTATCTCTCACCCAACTCCATGGGAAACTGCTCACGTTTGAGAGAGAGATAGAACAGAAGAGAAAGCTGTCTTCATCTGGAAAGCTCACTGAAGACTTTGTACCAGGCAACACTGCCTTGGTTGGTCATGAGTCAGAATATGCTTCATCTGAATGCCAGTATGATGAGCATATTAATTTCTCTTCAAGCACTTCTGATTCTGCATTTGTGAGTGTTGATGGTCAGTTTACTGGGTGTAATAATGGCAATTTATGCTTCATTATGGATGATCTCAAGGGGATTGCTGATGACGACTTAGAAGAGATGGATATTTTGAGCCAAATGGCCCTGATAAATATCAGATCTCAGAAGTTCTATAAAAGACTGGAAGAAAATTCCCAGGACTCTCTGGAAAAACCAAAGTTGGTTTTGACAAGAGCAAGTTGAGGTGTCACAAATGCCAAAGGCTTGGACACTTTGCAAGAGAGTGTAGATCAACTGGATCTAACTCTACTGCACCCTTTGTGACTTTTCCTGGCAATAGTCAACAACACAGAGGGTAACATCCTGTCACTTCTAGTCATCATCCTCAACAACAATCTCCGGCATATTTTGTTCCTCAGGGTCAAATGCCATATCCGTACCCTTGTTATTACATGCCACAGTCAAATCAAGTTCAAGTCCTATGGCACCACAACCTCATGCACTACCAGAACCTCAGCCATCCCAATCATCAACAAACTCAACCACAACAACACAGCTTCTTCACCCCAGGAGTTGTTGACTGGAGCAGTTTACCAGATGACATGTCTGGTCATGACCAACTGTTCTCAGGTGCTGGTCAACATGGTGGTGACAGTCCTTTTGGGAATCTAGCTCTTATGGCTTTGGAGTCTGTTGATACTTCATTTTCTAATGCCTCTACACCTCAGGTATCACAAGTATCCTCTAAGGCAAAAGCCAAATTATGTTCTGAACCATGCATAGCAGCATTTGCTTCCATTAGAGAAGCAAATGTAGCTTTAATTAATAAGAACATTGAGCTAGAACAAATAATTTCCAAAAACAAAGCTGAATTTGAGTCTGTACTTAAAGATAAAAATGATGAGATTCACAAACTGAAATGCCAAATAATTGATGATAAGGCTAGAGAAGAGGTACTTCTAGAGAAGTACAAAGATCTCAAAGAAACCCTTGCAGTTACCCAGGTAGAGTGTGATAGATGGGTACAATCATGCAAAGGTTTTGAAATGCTTCTTAGTAAGCAATCTGCTTCCAATGTGAAGTTTGGCATTGGTTACAATCACACTGCTCCACCTACAGATTTTACTCCATGAGCAGAAGTAGAATCTGATGGTGAGAGTGATAACCAATCCATCACATCATGTGACCTACCTTTTGATACAGCACAATCAGAAGTAGCAGTCAGCATCAAGCCCTCTTTGAACCCATCAGCTGATGTTGATGGTTCAAATGCTGACACTCACATGATCAATGAGTTGATCAACTCAGGAGTTAATTCTGAAGGTCCTGAAAGGACTAGAGAGCAGGATTTAACACCTGAAGTTCAAACTTCAACTGCTGTCAGTACTGAAGAGAAGAAAACTGCCAGTAGAAAGAGTTTGAAGACTACTAAAGAGGCAGTCAAGAAAGCAAACAATGCTTCCAAAGCATTGAAGAACAAGTCTTCAGTTGCTTCACCCTCTTTAGTTGATGATCAACCTAAGATGAAGAAGAAACCATGTGAAGTATGTGGTTTGTTCAATCATCTTACAGATGATTGTTGGTACAAAAGAGGTTCCAAACTCAAACAAAAAGAAGAAATCAATGAGAAAATGGTAAAAATGAAAACTGAGTTTGAGACCACATTTGTATCAGCAACATCAAATCCTGTAACCCTTAAGTCCTCAAAGAAATCCAAAAAGGAAGGGGTTAAACAGGTGACAGCTGAGAGTGCTCAGAAGAAGAAGGTGCAACATAGGAACTTATCAAACTCCACTGGCAATGTGTCTGATGAGCTGAAAGCTTTATCACAAAATCAGACACAGCTGGTCATGATGGTTCAACATCTGTTGGGTAGAGTTAACCAACTAGATGCTCCTATGTTGAAACCACAGAAAAGGAGGTCCAAGCCAAAGGACTCCTCTTCTACACCATCTTCTTCCTCTCAGGCTGTTGTTCCAAATAAACCTGTCAGTTTACCATCTATTGATGAGACCAGGCCCAAAACCAAAAAGGTTTTGGTCTCCAAAACTAACTGATTGTTTATTATTGCAGGGTTCTTCAACATGCCAAAGTAGCATCTGGTATGTAGACAGTGGGGGATCTATGCACATGACTGGGAACAGCTCTCTTCTTCATGACTACTCTCAAGGAAAGAAGGGATTTGTTTCTTTTGGCAATGATGCTAGGGGTTACATCATTGGTAAGGGTTTTGTCTCCAATGGAGAAATCAAATTTGATGATGTTAATCATGTGGAAAATCTCAAGTACAATCTCTTGAGTGTCAGTCAAATGTGTGATAAAGGCCATGTTGCTCTTTTCACCAGTCAAAACTGTAGGATTCTGTCATCCAAAGTTTTGCACTTGATTGACAAGGTGTTGGATGATCACACTCTCCTGAGAGCCAACAGGACAGGAAGAGTGTATGCCTTAGATCTTTCCAAGAAAATAGATCTCAAAGGCAATCCTTGCCTATTTTCCAAAGCCTCTTCTCAAGAATCTAAACTGTGGCACAGAAGGCTTGGTCATGTTAATCTCAAAAACATGAATCAGCTTACCCATAATAGTTTAGTCAGAGGCTTACCAATAAAGGGGTTTCACTGTGATGAAACCTGCACTGCTTGTTTAAAAGGAAAACAGCATAAAGTCTCATTCCCTCCTATTGAAGTGCCTAAGTCCACTGCCTGCTTGCAATTACTGCATATGGATCTATTTGGTCCTGTGAGAGTAATGAGCATGGCAAAAGAGAAATACTGTCTGGTAATTGTGGATGATTACTCCAGATTTTTGTGGACTTTCTTTCTACATTCAAAGGATGAGGTTGCTCAGAAGATTATTCACTTTGTGTTGTATATTGAGAAGCAGTATTCCCTTCCAGTCAAGTGTATTAGGAGTGACAATGGAACTGAATTCAGAAATCATACACTTGATGACTTTCCTCTTTCAAAGGGGATCAAAAGGCAGTTAGCATCCCAAGGACTCCAGAACAAAATGGAGTAGTGGAGAGAAAGAACAGGACCCTCATTGAAGCTGCAAGGTCCACGCTGGCTGACTCAGGTTTGCCACTGACCTTTTGGGCTGAAGCTGTTAACACAGCTTGCTATGTGCAAAATAGAGTTTTAGTAAATCAGAGGTTGATGAAGACTCCATATGAAGTCCTCCATCATTTGGCTCCTCTGATTTCATTTTTCAAAGCATTTGGGTGTCCCTGTTTTATTCTCAACACAAAGGTCCAACTCCATAAATTTGATCCTAAGGTGGATGCAGGGTATTTTGTGGGTTATTCATCTACTTGCAAGGCATACAGAGTCTTCAACTGCAGGACAAAGATGGTTGAAGAAACTCTACATGTTAAGTTCAATGAATCTCCAAAGGACAAGATTCCACAAAGCCCTGTGGAGTTATTTGATTTGGACATACTGCAATATGTTCCTTATCAAACTCCTGCTGTTGCTCCTGTCAACAGTTCACCACCTGGTGGTACTGCTGGTGCTGATGATGATGATGATTGCAGTACTCACCTCTTCAGGTTTAGTGATCAACTGCCTGATTCAGCTAGACCTGATGTTCCTGTAGCTCCAGTAGCACCATCCACAACAAATGCTAATGAGATCTCCTCGAATTCAACTTCCTTTGAATTACCATCAACTGATTGGTTTCAAGGAAATGATTCACCATCACCATCTGTTACTGCTGAGCCTGCTACAAACAGTTGCACAGATCTCATTGTGTATCAAGATCTGAAGAATCACCCTATGTCTCAAATCATTGGTGATATCACTGCTGGAGTATCAACAAGAAGTCAATTGTCAAATTTCTGCTTCTATGCTCTCTTCATCAGTCAGCAAGAGCCAAAGAATTATCACATTGCTTTAAAGGATAATGGATGGGTTGATGCCATGCAGCTTGAGCTTCTTCAGTTCAAGAAACAGCAAGTGTGGGAACTGGTTCCTCTACCTCCAGGTAAGTGTGCAATAGGCACTAAATGGGTGTTTAGGAACAAAACTGATGAAAATGGGCTTATTGTTAAGAACAAGGCCAGACTGGTTATTCAGGGGTTTGCACAAGAAGAAGGTATTGATTATGATGAAACCTTTGCCCCTGTAGCCAGACTGGAAGCAATTCGATTGTTTTTAGCTTATGCTGCTTATCAAAACCTTAAAGTTTTTCAAATGGATGTCAAAAGTGCATTTTTGTATGGAAAAATTAAAGAAGAGGTTTATGTATGTCAACCTCCAGGCTTTGAGGACAATAAACATCCTAATTGGGTGTATAAGCTTGATAAGGCTCTTTATGGGTTAAAACAAGCTCCTAGAGCCTGGTATGAGACATTATCAAACTTTCTTCTGGAAAATAATTTCACTAGAGGCTCCATAGATAAGACTTTATTCATTAAGAAAGCTGGGCAGCATAATCTACTTGTTCAAATTTATGTAGATGACATCATTTTTGCATCCTCTGATCCAAAGTTGTGTGATGCCTTTACAAAGTTGATACAACAGAAGTTTGAAATGAGTGCCATGGGAGAGTTATAGTTCTTTCTGGGGTTGCAAATCAAACAAAAGGCTGATGGAATTTTCATTCATCAGTCCAAATACACAAAAGATCTTTTGCAAAAGTTTGATTTACAAAACTGTAAGCCTGTTCTACTCCCATGTGCAGCACCACACAACTGGATACAGATCAGAAAGGTAAAGTGGTTGATGAAACACTTTACAGATGTATGATTGGGTCCTTGATGTATTTAACAGCTTCTAGACCAGATATTATGTTTGCTACATGTGTTTGTGCTAGATTTCAGGCTGCACCTAAAGAGTCTCATCTGATTGCAGTCAAGAGGATCTTTAGATATCTGCAAGGCACTCCATCTCTAGGTTTATGGTATTCTACTGGACATTCTGGTAAATTAGTTGCTTTTTCTGACAGTGACAATGCAGGGTGTAAGTTGACCAGGAAATCAACTTCTGGTTGATGTCAATTCCTAGGCAACTGCTTGATTTCTTGTCAGAGCAAGAAACAGACCTCAGTTGCTACATCAACTGCTGAAGCAGAGTACATTGCTGCTGCAAGTTGTACCTCTCAGGTACTCTGGCTTCAGAACCAACTTCTGGATTATGGCATTACAGAGACTAAGACTCCATTGTTAATGGATAGTGCTTCAGCTCTGTGTATTGTCAAAAATCCAGTCCAGCACTCTAGGACCAAACATATAGAGATCAGACATCATTTTATAAGGGATTGTTTTGAAAAAGGTCTGATTGATCATAAGTTTGTGCCTAGTGCTGATGAGCTTGCAGACATTTTTACTATGCCTTTGGATAGTTCAACTTTCCAAAACCTGGTGTTAAGGCTTGGTATGCTGCAGCTAGAATAAGTGACACTACTGATGATTTCAGT
This sequence comes from Flaveria trinervia, assembly GCA_025506515.1. Lineage (NCBI taxonomy): Eukaryota > Viridiplantae > Streptophyta > Magnoliopsida > Asterales > Asteraceae > Flaveria > Flaveria trinervia. Next base: position 50,225,581 of record CM046456.1, read on the forward strand.
AGTAATTACTGGTGATCATTGCTACCCATGTCACATATAAGTACTGATGGGTCCTTTTCCCTTCAGTAGTTTTATAACTACTGATGGCTAAAGCCTCATAAGTACTGAAGTACTTTATCTGTTCCAAACTACTGATGTAGTTAAAACTACTGATGTAGTTACAACTACTGAAATCAATATAAACAGATAAGTACTGATGTCCTATGAAACAATGAAATCCGCCAAAAAGGCTGATGAATGTGTTGAGGACAGTATGAAACAGCTGAAAAGCTAAGAACTGACGAAAACAGCTGATGAGAAATTTCTTTTCAGTCGTTTGTACAACTGCTGTTTCATTCTAAACAACTGAAGCAATACCATGTCTTCAGTAGTTTTATAACTACTGATGACTAATACCAAGTCTTCAGTTGTTTACAACAGCTGATGACAAAACCACTGTCCTCAGTAGTTTCATAACTACTGATGACAAACACCAAGTCCTCAGTTGTTTCAATCATCTGAAGTCAAAACCACGGTCTTCAGTAGTTTTCTAACTTCTGATGCCTAACACCACGACTTCAGCTGTTTCAACGTCTGAAAGGATAATACCATGTCAACGGTCGTTTAAAACTACTGATGACTAACACCACATCCTTCAGTCGTTTTCTTACCAGTACCCTATAAATATCCTGACCTAAGCCTTCAATGCTTCATCTTCTTCAAACCTAACGTTCCTCTCCAAAACTTCTCTCTTCTCAATGGCGTCCATGCAAATTAAACCGCGACACAACTGTGTTGCCTACCTTACTAAATCGCCTATCTGGGCTAAGTTCGATACTGCTATCGATCTTATGGTTCAGTCCCAATACAAAACGGCATTTCTTCTGAATCCCATACTACATGCCGAATCCCTTCAACAATTTTGGATGAACGTTACTATTACCACTGGGGAGCACAAAACACACCATCTCCCAGTCGCGTCGTCAATAACAAAGAAGTAGTCATCACTCCTGCAGTTATCCACCAAATTCTTCATCTGGATGATGCTATATCTCCTGCTGGATATCCGAAGGGCACCACAGATCTATCCTTTGCCCAACATGGATATCAAGGCAATCTCAGTGCCTCCACTATCATGAAGAAACACTTTCCTGACGCTGAACGCCTAATTTTTCACATGGTGAATGTATGTTTGGCTCCTAAGACGTCGTCTTGGGATCAAATGTCGACAAAATGGCAGCAGGTAATGTATTCTATTCTTGAGCAACAACCGCTAAACTTTTCAGAAATAATATTTTCGGAGCTCAAGGATATGGCTCAAAAACTAACTGCCAACCGTTGGATACTATATCCACGGTTCATAATGGCCATCATTACAAACGAGCTTAATGCTGAGGGACTTGTTGGCTTGGGAGTCCCTGCTACGGCTGTTCTTCCGGAAGTATACTCCCGGCACAACTCTGACCAGACACTCAAAATGGCTGCCAAGCTGCGAAAACCCACGCAGCTGGAACCCACAGCCACCACCTCCAAATCAAAAGTCCCCACCAAACCACCAAAAAGAAACCAAAACGGCTACTCAGGGAATGGAGTCCCCTGAGGATGCCCCTGCACCACAAACGCAGGATATATCCACTAGTCCAAACCCCTAGTGGATACAATGACTCTTCCAGCCATAGCGCTCAGGCTTTTCTCAACAAGAGCCTGCAGCAACCACACAAGGGGTACCTACATATCTGGGATCTTCCTCTCTTGAGGAGATTGCCATTGAAAAGCACCAACCTCCCCAGGTGCACACTGCTTCTATCCCTTCACCCCAAACAACCGCCCCTCACAGCCCAACTTTAATAGTTGCACAAGTGCTGACTCAACTGCACTCCTCACCCCCTCCCCAGAAACCACTTACTACTGGGAACTCCTCTACAATTGAGGGGGAGCAACACAGTGCACTTGAGACCCACAGCACAAGGGTTTACCACTTCTATCTCCTGGTGTAGATAAGGAGCTTAGAATATCTAGTGAGGCTGCCACCTCTTCTGAATCAGCACATGATCAGAATGAGGCTGGTAACATTGCTAAGACCTCACAAGAGGCAACAGCTGATGATGGACATTGTCCTGAGGCTGGAAGTCCCCAGTACCAAGCACAAGGGGCACATGCAACAACTGGTCTACACCCAGTGCATGTCAATCCTGCTCTAAGCAGGAGGTCAGATGATTCAGCTTCGGCTGATGATGACCTGGGCTTTTTCTACGATGTTCTTGCCCAGAACACAATCCTTGAAAAGAAAGTCAGTAGGCTGCAAAACCTACTTGACCAACTCTCACAAGGAGAAAGACCATCTGCCTCTACCAACCCAAGATGGCACCTTCACTTGAAGGTTCCCCAAACACTGAGCCACTCCAAACTCAACACCTGCCTCTGCTTCAGGCCCTATTTTCAGGAACAGAACCTCCTAAGCAAATAGGTGTTGTACTTCAAAATTCCTCCCTCTCATCACACCCATAATCACTGATATTGTGACTAAAGCCATTGATGAGAGGCTTTCCTCAACTTTACAACCCTTGATTGATGCTGCTGTGCAAAAGACACTTTCTGTGGTACAAACCCCTTCCTCCAATGCATCCAAAAAGGGGGAGAGTATTGCAGTGAAAGAAAAGAAGAGGAAAAGAACAGAGGAAAAGAAGGAAGAGAAGCACCCAAGAGGAGGAGAAAGAAAAGCAACCACTGCTCACTACAAGCGAAAGAAAAGTGCTGATGATCATATTGCTGAAGACAAATCCTTGGAGGAGCTGGTAAAAGAAGCTGATACTACACACAGCCGATCCATGGATAAAATAATTGAACAACTCTTCAGGCAAGGGTTTGATACAGCCACACGGATAGTGAGATCAGAAGGTTGGAAGTGCAAGAGATACAAACCCGATGGGCTGGGTATGATGCTCTTGAAAAAGAGAGATTGGAAATAATGATCGCTTCATTGCAAAATACTTAGGAAGATCGTTAATGGAGATTCGCGCGTGGACCAGGGACAGCATTCTGGCTATAGCCACCAGAATCTGTCTGTCTGAGCAATTCAACAAAGGGATTATTGTGGAAGCCCTTGATGAGACTGGGGCTGGTAAAAGGTTGGAGATGGCTAAACTCACAAAGGCGAAACTTACTACAAAGATGCTGGATCAACCTTCCTTCCACCCACTCAAACAGAGCCTACCCCTCAATCTCCCAACCAATCTCTAAGCCAAAATCCAAACATCCTCATTCTTCAAAACCAATTCTTCACCAACCCAACCATCATCCAGTGATGCACCTAGAAGGAGGAGAAGGGTGCTGAGGATGGAAGAAGAAGAAGAAGAGGAGGATGAAGATGATAGTCTGCCACTCTCGCTGTTCTAAAGCTACCAAAACCCCGAAGTCAACCCATGATCACACCTGACTCTCAAAGGGAAATGGTCAGAGTCAAGATAGAAGAAGAAGAACAGCAGAAACAGCACGATGAGCAACTGTTGAAGATGGTTGACAAGGAATTTCCTCAGTCGTCATCTATTCAAGCCATGAAAGGGCATGCTCAAAGGCTGTACACTCTCAGGCACACTTTTCAGTATCAGAAGAAGAGAGTGAGAGTATGGCCAGACCCCAGGGTGAGTTCTAGAATCCATAAAAGAACTATTCCACACAGATACAATGGCCAGGTAAGAAAAACAATAGATTCTACCATCATGTTGGCCATTGTAGTCTCACCTTGGGAAATCATTGATGAATTCAAGAAAGCTCACCAAGCAAAGATGACCCCTCAAGCTTTACTAGAAAACAAGATGATTAAGAAGGGGTTGTTATATAAAAAGATTGAAGACATCCAGAAGAATGAGCTCCAGTTACTCCTTGAAGGCAACCATCCTGATGAATTTGTATATAGGGAGGTAACTACAGTGGAGCTGAAAAATGGCAGGACCATGAAGTACTTATCAGAGTACTATGGTCCAGAATTCTTCTTCGAAGGAGGGGTAGAAGAACTCTCTCAGGAGGAACAAGTTGTTCTCCTTGAAGCCTATGTTCGAGAGTCATACAGACTCATTATGGGGAAGTAAATCTCATGAATGGGATAACAACTCTGTGTCCAGTTCCCCAAAACAGAGTTCCCATTCATACCCTGCCAAACAAATATCCGAGATTTCTTCCCAGGCCGGAGCTTACATGGGTCATCTTCTCTACTTATCAAGAAGGAAAAAGACCAACATTTTGCCAACAATAAGTGGGATAATAAATAATTTAGAGGTTTTGGCTGCATTGGTTCAGGGGGAGTTTGTTGGACCAAAAGAACCAATGAGCCAAGATCAGAAAACCTCTAAGTCCCACATGGTATCACAACAACTGCTGAAAGCCTCATCAGCAGTTTGACAAGTGCTGAAGACTTCAACAGCTGAAGATCAAGTGCTGAAGACTTCAACAGCTGAAGAACTAAAGTGCTGAAGTACAACAGCTGAAGAACACAAGTACTGAAGCTGACAGCTGAAGACACAAGTACTGAAGCTGAACAGCTGAAGAACACAAGTGCTGAAGCTGAAAGACCAAAGTACTGAAGTACAACAGCTAAAGAGTTTACAAGTGCTGAAGATCAACAACTGATGTACAAAGTCTGAAGACAAAGACTGAAGACATCAGCTGATGATATCTACTGAAGTCATCAGCTGATGAAACATCTGAAGGTCAAAGTCTGAAGATCAAGTACTGAAGCATCAGTAGTTTGTCACAACTGTTGAAGAGTACTTCTTCAGTAGTTGTGATATCAGTAGTTTTATATTCTAGTTTCAGTAGTTTTGTAAAACGACTGAAGAGCTTGTTCTTCAGTCGTTGTAGTTTCAGTAGTTTCTAATCAGTAGTTTTATATTCTGTACTTAACACTCTGATATGTTCTCAGTAGTTGTGAACATTTCAGTAGTTTGTTAAGATTCAGTTATTTTTGTAATAGATCTGCCAGTTGTCACTTTCCGTGATAACAGCAGTGGTTGTTGCACTCTATATAAGGAGTAACAACCTATTGTAATACAATGAATGATTTTGAATGATTTGATTAGAATTATTCCATATCTATAAACATTCCATGAATCAGAAATATATTCTCTCACTATAATCGTGTGTACTGTTAATGCATACAAGTATAGATCTCTTGCTACAATTTGTCTAATTCCTGTTCTTATTCCGCTGCTTTGAACTCTAATACATCAAACTTGTGATCGCTGATCCTGTCAATACATTTGCTTGCAAGCCTTTCTTACATTCATTCATTCGTTAATGCACGCATTCATCATCATGTTCCTCTTTCATTATCTTTCACTTTACGTTACATAATATTTCGTTCATTCATTCATTATCATAACATGTAAAGCCATAGGAAAGATAATCATATAACATCACAAGGAACATAAACATATCATTCATACATCATCATGCAGGGCATCATAAATACATACATACATCATGCATAACAATGCAACATCATCATCATCATAAACAGCAAGCACATAACGTAACATGCCCATCATACCATTATGACCTCATAAGTCAACCTACATAACCCCCAGGATCCTCCTAGGTCAAAGCCTACATTACTCCTTTTTCTCCCAAAAGTCAGAATTTTTCTAAGTGTTCATCCGCATTTCCTATAGTCATTCGTATTTCCTACAGTTCATCCGTATTGGCTATAGTTCATCCGCATTTGCCATCCGCATTTGCCTAACTCATCCATATTTGGCTTCCTTCATCTTCGTTAACTCGCTTTGCTCATCCGCATTTCTATACTTAGTCAATGCTCATCCGCATTTACTCACTTCAACCGCATTGACTTACCTTGCTCATCCGCATTTCCTAGACTTAGGCAAATGCTCATCCGCATTTCCCGCACTTAGTCAATGTTCATCTGCATTGACCTCATCCGCATTGACTTCCCCATTGGTTAGTGTTCATCCGCATTAACCCTTTTCATCCGCATTTACTTCCAAACACTTAGGCAGATTTAAAAACTTATCAAGGGGGTCTAAAACATAATAATCAATTTCCATGCACCATTCATCAGGTTCTAAGCTTAAATCTTACCCTCTAAGCCTTAGAACACAATCATACGTCATCAAGCATGAACATAGTCACACATCACATCATAACATCATCATGCACACATTCAAGCATATGGGTCTGAAACCTAGTTTAATAAAAACATACATTCATGCATTTCTAGCCCCAAAAATCAGTTAAAACCCAGTAAAAGAAGGGTCCTAGAACTCACCTTTGCAGCTCTTAAGTATGGCTTCCTCCAAACTCGTTTGCAAATTGAATTCAACCACTTAGAACCCACAAAAAACAACATACCCGAACACATTCAAACACACATAAGCATAAACCCGAGGATAAGACCAGTTAAGAACACCATAAAAGCATGAGTTCTTACCTTGAATTCGAATTCTTTCAAGTTCTTCCATCAAAACTGAGAATTGCTGCTCTGCCTCTCTCTAAAACCCGAAAATCAGTGTGTAGGTGACATATGGGCAGCCATACCACCTTTTACACCCACTTTTCAAACATTTTGTCCTTTCGGACACTTTTTACCCCTAGACTTGGATTTTATTTCTTTTCCTTCTTTTCTTTACCTATTTTTCTTTCTTTGACTTTAAAATAAGCGGGTGTTATATGTAGCTTTCTCTTGGTGTCTCGGGGAAGGTGATGAAAGGACCCTTTTGTGAGTTGTCAAGGTAGTAGATGAGATGATGTTGTGGTTCTATACTATCTATTGGAACCACATGGAGGGTTGAACTCAGTTGATTGTTGGAGTTACGAGATGAACTTTGCATGTTCATCTCCATCTTGTATCCACTGAGACTACCATACAACTCTTTCAAATATAGAGTCTTAAAGTTTTCAGTACTCTTGATAACATCACATAACGTGTCCATTTTCTAGGAAGAGAGGACATAAATTTCCTTACAATGTCCCTATTCTCAAGAGTCACTCCAACATCCATTAAAGTGTCCATAATTTCAACATATCTGAAGTATTGTTGAGTCATGGTTTCACCTTTTGTGAAGGTGAGGTTTTCGAATTACTGCTTCAGGAGATCCTTCTTGTTCTCCTTGGCTTCAGCTGACCTTTCATACATCCGCTTCAGTGCATCCTATGGCTATTTAGTTGTTTTTACTTCTTCAAGTCTCTGTATATGGAGTTAGGAAGAGGATTTTGAAGAGCTGTCATGGCTTTTTGATCAATCTCTATTCTCTTCATGTCTTCTTCAAAATAGTCATCCACAACTTTTGGAATCATACCTCCTCCAGCAGTAGTTGAAAAGGTGTTTGGTATATGAGGCCCTAAGATAACAAATTTCCACATCTAGGAGTATTATGACTTGATGAACCCTTCCATTAGTTGGCACCAAGTGTCAAAGTCTAAAGTAGTGATCAGTGGGGACTTTGTCATGGTTCCAATTTCCATATTAGCTTTAGTGAGAGCTGCCATTTGAGAGGTTAAGTATTTTGTGTGTGTGAGGGATCTTAAGATGCTGAGATCTTACTTCTGAACCACTAAAGTCTGCTGCAGGGATAGCAATATCTTCCGAAGGTTCAGTTATCAAAACTTCCAAACTATTGAAAGTCAAGTCTAAGCTTCCAAAGGTGGTGTGGAAGACAAAGAATGACCAAGTGACTAAAAGTTCTCCATCAACATCAGCAAAAGATCCTTAAACATGACTATAGGATCTATTAAAGTTGCATTAGCTTCAACTTCTTTTGATGAGCCCAAGACCAATAAGGCTTGGGTTTCCATATGCAATTAACCATCTCTTTTATGAAGGAATAGCTAAAGACAAATAGAAACGTATGGATCATTGATAGTAGTTGTTCCAGGCACATGACAGGTAATAAGTCACTACTCCAAAAGTTTGAAAAGGTTGATAGAATACCAGTTTCTTCTGGAGGAGATGCTTCGGGTTGTATCGGGTCGGTCGCGGGTAACACACACAAGCAGACACACATATTAGATCTTATGTAGATCCAAGTACTAGGAGTAGTCGTCATTGCTACAGGCATTCGTGTAAGGATCCTATTGTTATAAAAGATAGTACTTGTTGGATATTGTCGTCCCAAAAGGGTTGTTGAAAACTTGTAAAATGTTAGGTTGGTTTAGATTGAAATAGTATGTGCATGTTGATAGTATTGACTTTAATCTTTGTGGTCAAGCAATGACACTTCTACTGATGTTACCTTATCATCACATGACATTCAAGAAGGAAATTCGCACACACAGCACCCACATGACAGACCCAGTCACCTGAACTATAGGTTTGCAACTGCTGAAGTGCAGAGCAGCCTTCGGCTGCCCCGAGCATGGGTTTTACACTACAACGACTTCCAGAATCACACAACAAACACACACAACAAGAAGCACACTCAAAAAGACACCACATGCACCCACACGACCTCTTGTGTCGGGTTGACCCGAACACCCGAAACCCTAGAATGGACAGCAGTAAAACGAGCAAGAAATGGACAACCAAGGTCGTCTACCTGCAAGGATGGAGTAGACTAGGTTGTAGATGAAGTATAGACGACAAAAACGAGACCAAATGGAGCGTTTTTGGTGCAAAAGTGAAAAAGATAGGTGGTGAAGAAGAAAATGGAGGAGAAGTGAAGAAGATGAAGAAAATGGCTGGGAAAGGGGGTTTTTATACCCATCCCAAGTTTTCAAAATGTCAATTTTAGTCCCTGCACTTAGCCCCCGAGTTTCCAAAGTTTGTTTCGGTTGAAAACGACTTTAAGCGTGTTTGTTATATTAATGTTAAAAGTGTGTTTAATGGTAATTGATAACTTAAAATGGTTTTGTAATATCAATGGTTCTAAATAAAAGTGATATATTTGGTGATAATGGTGATGAAATTTATAAAAGGTATAGGTTTAGCACACGTTCACGAAGGAAGTACAAGTTTAAGGATAATAAAGCAAGCATGATTTCTTGGCAGGAGTTCATGAAGAAGAGGAAGTACAATTAAGAAAAAGTTGATGGTTAATTATGTTGTTTGACGGACCTTAAGGTGATGGATGTCACAGTATCCCCCAGTTGAGAGAATTTCGTCCCGAAATTCAGCTGGAGTTAGGTCCAAGAGTGTCATTCTCGAATAGGTGTAGATATTTAAGTTTCATCTGATCTTCCCGTTCCCATGTAAACTCTGGCCCTCATTTTGAATTCCATCTCACGCGAACGATTGGTATTCTACTGCGCTTCAACTGTTTGACCTTAGGATCCATGATCTCAATGGGTTCCTCAATAAAATGAAGCTTTTCGTTGATTTTGATATCCTCAATTGATACATGAAGTGATTCGTCAGCCAAACACTTGTTGAGGTTCGACACATGGAAAGTATCATGCACACCACTGAGTTCTTGTAGTAACCTTAATCGGTACGCCACTGGACCAATCCTTTCCGTAATCTCGAATGGTCCAACGTATCTTGGGGCTAACTTCCCTTTCTTTCCAAACTGAACAATTCCTTTCATGGTGAGACTTTGAGTAACACTTGATCCCCATCGTAGAATTCTAGTGGCTTCCGACGGTTATCGGCATAGCTCTTTTGTCGATCTCTAGCGGCTTTTAGTCTATCTTTGATTTGGAAGATCTTGTGATTGTTTCTTGGATGATCTTTGGGCCTGTTAACTGACTTTCACCAACCCATCAAACGGGTGATCTACATTTCTTCCGTACAATGCTTCGAATGGAGCACACCCAATGCTGGTATGGTAGCTGTTGTTGTAAGAGAACTCAATCAACGGTTGATGACTGTCCCAACTACCACCAAAGTCCATTACACACGCTCTCAGCATGTCTTCTAGCGTTTGTATCGTTCGGTCACTTTGACCATCTGTCTGAGGGTGATAGGCGGTACTCATGTCTAATCGAGTGCCCATCGCTTTCTGTAGTGTTTGCTAGAATCGTGAAGTAAATCGGCCATCACGGTCGGATATGATTGACACCAGCACTATGTGTCTTGTCACGACCTCTTTTATGTACAATCACGCCAACTTGTCCATTTTGTAGTCTTCTCAGATTGGCAAGAAATGTGCTGATCTCGTCATTCGATCCACTACGACCCATATCGAGTCATGCACGTTGCTCGCTCGAGGGAGTTTGGTAATGAAATCCATGGCTATGTTCTCCCATTTCCACTCAGGAATCTCAGGTTGTTATAGTAATCCCGATGGTTTCTGATGTTCAACTTTAACTTTCGAGCATGTCAAGCATCTGCTGACGTACATAGCAACGTCTTTCTTCATGCCTGGCCACCAGTACAGATCTTTGAGATCATGGTACATTTTGTCTGCGCCAGGATGAATAGAATATCGCGTCTGGTGTGCTTCATCCATGACCAAGGTACGTACACTTCCCCATCTGGGTACCCATATATGGTCCACGAAGTACTGTACACCATCGTCCTTGCACATCAGTTGTTTATCCAACCCTCAGAATTCTTCTCCCGCAAGGTTTTCTTCTTTCAATGCCTCACTTTGTGCAATTAGGATCTGAGCTTTCAAATTCATTTGAATGGTCACTCCCAAAGCTCGAGCACGTAGTGGTTTAACGCGTTCTTTGCAGCTTAAAGCATCAGCCACCACGTTAGCTTTCCCCGGATGATACTAGATTTCACAATCGTAGTCACTAAGAAGCTCTACCCAGCGTCGCTGTCGCATATTGAGTTCCTTCTGATCCAAGATTTGTTGAAGGCTTTTATGATCTGTGTAGATGATGCATTTGGTTCTATACAGGTAATGCCTCCATATCTTGAGTGCAAATACTACAGCGCCCAACTCAAGATCATGAGTTGTGTAGTTCTTTTCGTGCACCGTAAGTTTTCGCAAAGCGTAGGCAATCACCTTATCCTTCTGCATTAGTAAACATCCCAACCCTTGATATGAAGCATCACAGTATACCACAAAATCATTAGTTCCGTCTGGAAGGGACAATATCGGTGCATTACACAGCTTATCTTTCAGTGTTTGGAACGCTTGTTCTTGTGCATGTCCCCAATCAAACTTCTTGTCTTTCTGAGTCAACAATGTTAACGGTTGAGCGATCTTTGAAAAGTTCGCGATGAAACGGCGATAGTATCTGGCCAATCCTAAGAATTTTCGTATCTCTGAAGGTGTCTACGGTGCATCCCATTTCTTCACCGCTTCAATCTTGCTGGGATCTACATGAATCACGTCCTTGTTAACCACATGACCCAAAAACTTCACTTCTCGCAGCCAGAATTCACACATCGAGAACTTGGTGAAATGTTTCTCTTCCCTTAACAGTTCCAGTATTTCCCGAAGGTGTTCTTCATGATCCTCTTTCGATCAGGATTAGATAAGTATATCGTCTATGAATACGATCACAAACTTATCCAAGTAAGGTTTGCACACCCGATTCATTAGGTCCATAAACACAGCTCGTGCGTTAGTCAACCTAAATGGCATGACCAAGAACACATAGTGCCCATAACGAGTTCTAAACGCTATTTTCGGTACGTCCTCCTCGAAAACCCTTAGTTGATGATATCCAGAACGAAGGTCAATCTTCGAGAAATACGAAGCTCCCTGTAACTGATCAAACTGGTCGTCGATCCTGGAGAGAGGATACCGATTCTTCACAGTTAACTTGTTCAACTCACGGTAGTCGATGCACATATGGAACGACCCATCCTTTTTTTGACAAATAACACTGGTGCTCCCCAAGGCGAGTGACTCGGCCGAATAAAACCCTTCTCCAGTAGTTCTTGTAACTGCCTAGATAACTCTTACATTTCAGATGGTGCTAACCGATACGGTGTCTTTGCTACCGGTGTAGCTCCAGGAACCAACTCAATATGAAATTCCACCTGCCGTGGAGGAGGTAAACCAAACAAGTCATCAGGAAATACATCTGGGTAATCCCGCACTACAGGGATATCTACCAATTTTTCCTCCTCTTCTTTCTTTTCCACCACATGAGCCAGAAAAGCGTAGCACTATTTTCGTAAACTCCGGCGTGCTTTCATGCAGGAAATAAGCTTTAAGTTTATTCCCAGTCGTTCTCCTTGAATTCTGAGAAATTCTCCGTCTGACATAGGGATTCGTACTACCTTGTCCCGACAGACAATCTCAGCTCCGTGTTTCGACAACCAATCCATTCCCACAATTACGTCGAAACTTCCTAACTCAAAGGGTAATAACTCTATATCGAAGGCGTGGTTCACCAATATTATCAAGCACTTTCTAACAATCTCGTCGGCCTGAACAACCCTACCATTAGCCATTTCTACAGAGTAGCTAGTTTTTAGCCTACTAGGACTCAAATCAAGCAATTGCACAAACTCTGAAGATATAAAGCTATTGTCGGCTCCAGTGTCAAATAATACAGATGCAAAGTGATTATTGAGTAAGTGCGTAACCGTGACAACATTCGGGTCCTGACGGGCATCGTTGGCTCCAATGACAAAAGTGTGTCCCCGAGCCGTATTCCCTTGATTTGTCGGGCCTTGATTTCTAGCTATAGCCATCACCTGTTGCTAGTTGTTCCCTTGTTGACCCGGTGCCCGATTCAGTTTAGGGCACATGTTTCTGTAGTGATCAGGGCTTCCACACTCATAACAGCCCCTGGCATTCCCGGCGGGGTTAACCGCGTTGACTGGTGCACCCATATTCGGCGTTGTTCTGCAGTCTCTTGCTAAATGCCCTGGGCGTCTACAGTTCGCGCACACCCAACATGGCGTAGCTGGGGGATGATGAAAGTTGCACCTATCAAATTTGGGGTGCGGACCCACATACTCTCGCCTGCCCTCACGGCCACAAAATCTCTGGTTGTCTTGGCCTTTTTCTTGAATTTCCTGGCACTCAACCGGCTCGTTTCCCCAACCTCTTTCCTTTTCTTTGCTCCCCTGCCCAATACCCATGTTCTCACCATCTCATCAGTTAGAGCGCCAGCCTTCAGAATTGCGCTCTGGATAGTAGGAGGAGCAGCTGCAGTTACCATTTCCCAGATTTGAGGCGCAAGTCCTCAAATGTACCTTTTAATCCTCTTTGATTCCGGGGTGACCAGATGCGGAACCAATCTTGCTAGCTTGTGAAAGTGATCGGTGTAAGCTACGTGCCCAGCCCCCACCATAGCATGATTCCAAAACTCATGCTCCAGTTTCTGCATCTTATTGAGAGGACGGTACTCGTCGATGATTAGGGCTTTGAATTCATCCCATGACATTTGCATCGTTGATTCTCTTCCTCTAGCCTGAATCTGGGTGTTCCACAAAGTTAGTGCCTTGCCCTGTAGTGAGCACGTGGCATACTTGATCCTTTAGCTGTCGAGGCATTCGCTGATGTTAATCACTGCCTCCATCTTTTCAAGCCATCTAGTCAGGGCTATGGCCCCACCTTTGCCATCAAACTCTCTCAGTTTACAAGCCACAAATTCCTTGTATGAACATCCCCGTCTAGCATTCACAACCCCGGTCTCATTAACAATCCCAGTTTCATTACCGGCTGTACCACCATTCCCGGTTTCCTGATTGCTTTCATTTCCAATCGGGTTGCCATTATCCTCGTTATCATTGCCACCATCCCCGTGGGGGTGGTGATTCTGAAGAGCATCGCTCACTTGGGCCACAATAGTCGGAATCAATGCGGCCAGCTGTTGGGCCATTAATGCTACCATATCAGAGTTTCCTGAACCCTGATTGTCGTTGGTAGGACCATCGCTTATCCTTGGTGCTCTACCTCTACCTCTGCCTCTGCCCCTCGGGGCTTCACTTCCGCCACTGTTGTTGCGGGTAACTCTTCGAGGCGGCATGTTCTAATCATAAAAGTAGTAAACACATAAGTTTCTAACCATTGCAAGGTATATCATCCATGTCACATTAAGGTCTAACATTCAAGGTTAATACCATACTTATGGTTGTCACACATCACATACAAATCGTGTAATTCTCACACCATGTATAGGTAATGTCCCAACAATAGTCCATCATAATAATAGCACATCCATGCATGTAATCAAATTTAGTCTGGCGAAGGTTGTCTATTTCCTCCACTCTCAAGGTCTCAGACACAACCTCTGCGGGGTAAATCTCAGTGTCTAAGGTCAAGCGCAATAACACGATTTATGAAGATCTCTTTGGGTTTAATACCCGGATTGATAAAAAAACTCGGTGCATAGAGGGAACGGAAGATCCAATAGAAAATCCCCTAAAGAGTTAGCACAAGGGCTCCCTCACAGGGTGAAAAGATCGCGAAACAGACAGATAAACAAACAAGAAATGAGGAACATGTATGAGATATAAAATACACACAACCCTGGCATGCAAATCTACATGAAGGTTCCTAGGTTATAGTCTAAGTCAAGTGTATTGCCTAATTCTCTATAACCTAGCTTTGATACCAGTCGGTCACACCCCCGCTAAGAGCGGAAACACGGGGATGTAACGAGACGGGAATCGTCATAACACATGGTAAGCGATAAAGATGCAATATAATAAATAAGAACAAGTATGTCATGACGACACCCGACAAGAGGGGGACTTGTGTCGTGTTTAGTCAATGTTCACGACAACATAGCCATAAGCATACGCAACCAAATGATCACACAAATACGTATATCAACATTGTAATGTATTTTTCCCACAACCCAGGAACAAGTAACAAAAGAGTAATTGTTGATTAAAACAAACTACATCAAACGTTTTCAAAATGACAAGTTTAGCAATAAATGCATCCTAGGGTCTCCACTAAGGCAGCACACCTAGATCTTCAGCTAGCATGATCACCTAAAAAGATATGCTCAAAATGGTTAATAAAATTGTTGGTGAGCTCGCAGGTTTAAAAGTAGATAAGTAATTGATGCTGCATAATGTTTAGGAGGTCCATACGGAGAAGCTCTCACTTCTGCAAGTGATTAAATTACTAAGACCTCAACCATGGAAACTCATCTCATTGACACTTTTGTTGAAGCTGTCAGTGAGCAAAGGAAAATCAGCAGCCAAGAACATGATGCTAGTGGTGAGACTGAGGACTTTGGTCCAATAATCTCATCCCCCAATGACTCTTCTGATGAAGAGGATGGGAATTTAAGACTAAAGATGCAAAAATTATCCAAAACTTGTACCTATTTAATCTTTAAGGTTAGCCACCTTAAATCTTAGGTGACTACCTTACAAAATAGTGTCAATGATCAACAACTTGAGATATCATATCTCAAGGAGAAACTAACTGGGAGACCTTTAAGAAGAGCTCAACCAGGAACACAAGAACTTTTGCATGTGATTGACCTAACTCCAAGCTCACCTATGCAAGTGGGAGATGCTACTAAAAAGGGGGAGAAAGTCATTATAATCATAGAACCTGGGAGTTCTTCACAAAGTATGGACACTGAGGACTCACCATCCTCACTTGCAATTGTTCATTTTTAGCAACTTCCTCGAGTTCACATTGATGCTTTTTCATTCAGAATCTCTTTAAGGAAAATATACCAAGGGCTGTGTCATCTATACCTCAAGGAACTTCGAACTATATCATAGGGTGGAGGTATGATGCTGACCGAAGAGCCCTTATTCTATAAAGAGTTCAAGTGCAGCAAGAGGTCTTTAACTTTCAAACCTTGAACTACTATAAAGGTCTTGATCTTATTAACATGCCACTTGTCAACCCAGGCCAATCTAGACAAGCTGGCAAGTTGGCTCAAAGGATTCAAGACAGGATTACTGAAGGGTTCAACCTCAAAAGAAGGCAAAGACAATAAGATAATGTCATTGGTCAACTGAATGTTGAGGTAAACCCTGAGATTAGCTTCAAAGGGAAAACCTTGACTTAAGTCCCAGTGATAGAGCCTGAGAAGCCTGTCTCACCAACAATTGCTTCAGAAATCCATTCCCTTAATGAGACACCTACCGGTGAAAGTGTATCTCAACCTCTCTCTGGCTAGAGCATGGATGTTACACCAAGCAATGAAGGCCAAAGCCTTCTCCACCCTGAGTGATAAAGCTCTGTTGGTGACAAAGAAAAAAGGATTTGAACTCCTTAGGAGATTGAGGAGGAGGAGAGAGAAGAAAAGGAAGCTAAGAAGATAAAGTTCCTTTGTTCGGTCTGCTGGCTTCATTGAAGCTGCAATCAAGGTTGCCCCCAAACCAAATGCTCAAGATGATGAGTTAAGGGCAGTCAGTATTACTTACTTACAAACTAGGAACTATGATATTGATAACATCATCTACCTCCCCTTAGAAGAATTGAATGAACTAGCTGACATGCAAATGTCAAGGGAGATGAAAGAAGTAGAGGATGCAATATTGCTTATTTATATCAAGGAGGAAAAGAGACTGAAAATGCTCTAGAAACATGTTCCTACTCTCCTACCAGTTCAAGAAAGCCCTATGCAAGAGACTGTGGCACCATAAGAACCTCAGGTAGATAAAGAAACTGATAGGATCAACATGAACAACTACCTAAGTGCCACAAGTCTCTACTAGGCAGATGCACTCCTTCCCTTAAAATTTGAGGAAATTGAGTTTGAGTATCTTAAACAAGTTGAGCTTCAAGTATTGAAAGAATGGAAGGCAACAAAGAAGAAAATGAGGGAAGAAGCTGCCAAGTCAAGAGCCATCATCCAGAAAAGCCAAAAGAAGTCTACTTATAGGTAGAGAACGCGAGCTTCTTGAAGCTTTATCGATTCTACGGAAGAAGACTTGGCACTATGTCTTTATCCACTATGGATGAACACATTAGGGTGATCAAGAAGAAGATCAAAAGAGGAGAACTTGCTAACTTACACTCCGCAGCAAGTCAAGTCCCTCAAGAAGTGAAGGTTAAGGTTGAACCTTTTGAGACAACACAACCTAGACCTCCTACTAAGTCTTAGCAAGCTTAATCTTCTTATCCATAGTAGGGTCCTGCCCCCTCTCATTCAAAACCTGTGAGAGAGGAAGACCAAACTAAGGAAGACAAGGATGATCAACAAGGTGCTACAAGCCAATCTTCTCATTTAAAGAGTTCAAAGAAGAGGAAAAGGATGGCTTCTAAACCAATACCTAACAAGAAGAAGAAGATAAAGTCATCCACCTTCAAACCTCAGGATGAGTCAGAACATCCGGAGGAAGTGCAACAAGATGAAGCTCGGCAACTCCTATTCAAGTAGCTTCTCTGGCATCAGGAATACCATCTTATCCTGGACTTACACCACCAATCCAAAGAGTTGGAATGTTATTAGAGATCAAGGTGTTGAAGATATCTGTACATTGCAAGACATGTTCAATCTACCGCATGATCTCTTTAAGATGAGAAGACACTATGTGAGTCTGAGTGATCCTGACCATCTAATGAACAAAGGATTGATCATCATCATGATAAAGACTGTTAATATCTGAAGTCTTCAAATGTTTTGGTAGCGTTAGTCTAGAGGGAGTTTGTAATGTTTTGTATAAGGTTGATGCATCCAAAACAACCAATAACATCTAAAAGTCTATCCTGCATGCATGCACTAAGTGTTGAGTAGAATGCTTTGGAAGTTTTACACATTATCTCAGAAAAATATTCTAAGTGTAAAATCTTTTAAAGCCAAGACCAACATCTTCTAAAGCTTCAAGTGAAGTCTTCCGAAGCTTCAAGAATAAAGTCTTCCGAAGCCAAGAAGTGAAGACATATTATCTTCCGAAGACTTTTGAAGACATGCTTTTACCTAATGTACTTTACCATAAAGCTGGACCATTTTTCCGTTGCAACTCTGTTAACTCACCAACTTTCACAAGTTGGTAAAAAGATCCATGCTTATGGTAATTGTACATTGAGGTCTTGAGTCCTTTACTTTCTACTTTATGTACGTTTATCCTTTTTGTAATATATTAGGATATGAGCTATGGCATGTCATACTCACTAGTCAAAAGGCAATCTGCCTTTTGACTCTACATTGATTTTGTTATTATCTAGATCATATATCCAGCTGGCCTTTAAAGTATGGCCGGCTGTAGAATGTAATATAAATATCTCAGGTCATTGTAACTTATCTTTATGCTAAAACACTTGTAAAAGAACTTGAGAGAAATATACAACATCCTTGAAAACCAAAATACTTGTGTTGTTTCTGTTCTTGTTCTGTCTCATATTTGATAGTGTTTTAAGTGTCAATATTGTGTTAACAATTCTTTTTTTGATCTATTAAGTGTTCTAAACTGTCTCTCCTCATTGTGTGTTGTGTTGTAAGTGACCATGGTTGCAAAACTCACTAGGCGCTGCCAGGTCGGTCGACTGGGGAGTTGCGAGTACTCGGACTAGGAGGGGGTGTACTCGGTGAGTACCCGGACATGATGAGTTATAATGAAATTAGTTTTTCGGAAATTATAAATATGTTAAATATCATAAACTTACTAAGATTTATAAAAAATACGTGAATATTAATATAAATAAAAAGAATACATGTTCACATACAAAAATATTTCTAAATTTTATATTAATATTTAATATTATAGATGTATTAATTATTTACTTATCATCTTCCAAGGTATTTTAATGAAAAACAATATAAATCTAACAAAATCAAGGAAAAACAGCTAAAAATGATGAAAAATAATGAAAATCCAAGTTGGACCGAGTTGGGTCGAGTTGGCCGAGTTGGACCGAGTTGGACCCGATTTGAACTGAGTAGGGTTGAGTTTGACCGATTTCGAATGTATTAGCCTTACCTGAAACCTTACAGTAGACAAATTATACAATCCAAACAATTGACACACAAAATATACTCTTAACAAAAGGCCCAAACCTGTTAAAGTGACGAATATTATGTCATTTGAGTTCGTTATTCCCGATTTCTTCTTTTTTATTGTTTTTGTTTGAACCCACAGCTTTGTATACACATATATATGTATATACATGTATACACATATATCTATTATTCATGTATATTATACATGAACAACTATACACACATGCATATAGAGGCGGTTCTTGGAAGTGTACGTAGCCGAAGGAATATGACGTGTCATAGCAGTGAAGCTTTATATTTGTATACCTATAATCACAGAGGCATTTAAATTAATAAGTATACAAGTTAGACAATTCAATAAATAATTACAGGATATATATATATTAATTACGCAACCCATATTTATATTATGCACACATATAATTATAGAAGTTATATGCAGAGTACAATGATATTTTTACAAAAAAAACATGTTTTTAAATTAAATTATAACAATATTTAATCAAATTAAATAGAATAATATATTCAGTTTTTTATATAATTTTACAAAAGTATAATAACGTATAAAAAGTTATATATGTATAAAAAAAATTAATGATGATAGAACATTGCACTTTTACCTTTAGAGACCCTTTCAAACATGAATAATAGTGACATGACAACTTCTAATAATCTCAATAATCGATTCACTAGATCAATGACCCGTATTCACTTTATATACTTCACATGGTAAATACACTTTATATTAAATCTTTACGTAATAATAAAATGCTATTAATTATAAATTTCAAATATTAAATGAATACACATGATTTGATAGAAACCAATGTGGCCTTTGAAGTAACTTCTCACCAACAATTTCATAACCTCGTAATTGGAGTTAGGCCGAGGATGTGCGATATACACGTTTAAAGATATTAATTGTGATACCTAATTTTATTCTTATCAATACTATAATTTTCATTATGATATAACATATTTTAGGTTTGTCGACCAGCAAAAAGCATTTACCTTAGAAGTCTAGGTATGAAATTTGTCATCTTTGCGTATTTTATGAAATTATTTTAAAGATTTTATGTTACTTTGGAAAACTTCATGACGACTTGTATCGGACAAATGCTTCGACCGGTATTGAAAATTTTTAAAAATTTTGAATAATTGATATATATTTCATAAAAAGACTAAAAGTCATATCATCTTCGTGTGGTGGTTGGACAGACTGGAAGTCATTTCATTTTCGTGTTTTAAGAGTTACTTTGTATTTGTCAATATTAGTAATACCTATTAACAATTAAACAACTAGGGTTGCAAATGAACCAAACAAACAAGAATAAGGTTTTGTTTATGTTTGTTCGTTAAAAAATAAACTCGTTCCTAAACTATTAATGAACACTTACCGAACGAGATTTCAGTACTACAGAAAAAAGTATTGCTACGGTCAAATCCTTAACGAATCCATAGCAAAATGAGTGTTTGCTACGAATTTGTTACGGATTTGGTTTGTAGGTGATACTTTTATCGCTAATTTGTTTTGCTATGGATTTTTGCTACGGACCAATATTTGCAACGGGTTTAGCTATAAAATAAGCGTCGCTAATTTAGCTACACATTTGGCTACGAATATTTGCTATGGAGTTATGTTTGATTTTAGCTATGAAGATTATGCTATGGAAAAGTTTGCTACGGTTTTGCAATGAATTTTAGCCACGATTTTGCTATGAATGATTTATCTAGAATTTTGCTACAAATATTTGTTATGAAATTTAGTTACATTTTGGCTATGGCTTTGCAAATTGTTGCTATGTATTTTATAAAAAGATTGCTACGGGTTTAGCTATGAATTTTGTTTAAATTTTTTAAAAGATTTCTTTTTTTATAATGTTATTGAACTTTTCCTGTAAATGATATATGCCACAACTTTTATAATATATATACAATTGTAATTAAAGGTTAACCAAAACAGAAAAGCATAAAACATCCAATTGCAATACATATCCAAAAACATCATAGTTAATCCAAACAAAATAGTATAAAATATCCAAATAATCCAAAAACATTAATGTAGAAATCATAGTGGTTACTAGCATAAACTTCTTCCTTAACCTGATGGAATGTTTTGTGGTAGATTTTGTGATAGCCATAGAAGTTTCTCACTCATTTCAGCATATAACATTGCATTTTCTTCAATTTTCGGCATCATAGCATTCTTCTCTGCTTTATCACGTTCTAATTCCGCTACTTTTTCTTTCAATCTTTGCACCTATAATAAATAAATTAGCACATCACACTCATAACACATTAATATCAAATACATTAAGAACTCTTATTTTTTTAACAAATTACAAACAAATAAGACTTAATATAAAGCATTTCATTCAAGTAAATTGTGTGTTTGTGCAAGAATGATTCATCTTGACCCATTTCTATAGTTTCTATTACCCATCTTGATCATTTAATACCAATTAAAAAAGTACTTTGCCCAAACTAACCTAAGTTGTTAGAATTAGACCCATAATGACCCAAAACATAATGAGTGGCTTTGTTTTGACAAGTCTATCCACACCATGTAAATAATGTCAAGATCAACCCAACTAAAAATAAATAGGTTAGGATTGTCACCTCTAGTTGTTACTAATTCATGCATACAATCATATTTCCATACAACAATTTAATATGTGTAAATACTTTCTTTTTACTATGATAAGCTATTAATATCACAATAAATATACTTTTTTGTTATTAAAATACATCGAGTTTCTATCACTAAAAGATAATACAAACCTCATCACTTCTCCTAGGTGGATCACTGCTGTAAGGCCCCGTTCCTGGAAACCTCACAGTTGGTCAATCACAGCAGTTAAAACATTAAACATTATAATTATACAAACTTAAGCAGCGGAAATAATTTATCAAAAACCATTCATTTCATTTAAACCACTGTTGTTGAGCAATACATCATCATTTAATTGATTACAAAAGAATTATTTTACTGCATTACAAAACAACGGCAACATAAAATACGAATGGATCAGTCTTTCCCTGCCGAGTAGCTTCACCCTCGTGCCATCCTCAGCAATAATTACTTGCCAACTGAAAATGTATAAAATTCAGCGTTGTTGAGTGAGTTCTAGTTTTAAAAGTAATAAAATACTTCTTATATGTTGTATATGAAAATACTCTTTTCTATAAAATACAACTCTTTACTGTATATGCGAGCACGCATTAACTATATGAACAGATACTGTTTGTTGTCTTTACTGTATCCCTTGTATGTTCTGTAAACTTTTATCTTTATCTTTCACTTTCTGTATGGACCAATGAACAATACCCCAAACTGTATGCGCGATGGAAAACGGGTGATGGGCCATCTATATCCCTCGAAAGGGTCAACCGTATCCCTCGAAAGGGTCAACTGTATCCCTCGAAAGGGTCAACTGTATCCCTCGAAAGGGTCAATTGTATCCCTCGAAACAGTCAACTGTATCCCTCGAAAGGGTCAACTGTATCCCTCGAATGAGTCAACTATATCCCTCGAGAGGGTTCTGTTACTGTATGCAAGGCCGACCCGGTCACCCAGGGTATGATGCAAAGGTCCTGGTCCCATGTGCAATATGGGGTAGCTAACCCGCAACACGGTCGAGCTAACGACAACATGGTCGTGTCACTCCTGTAAGCTTGCAAGACTTGTTAATATTTTATTAATGTCCCTCTTCTTTTCTTTATTGCTCTTTATCTTTATTATTACAATATACTTTACGTTACGATAATAAACTTACCAGGTAAAGTCGCATACTATAGATAATAATAATAGCAATAATAATAAGGAACAATCATAAGGCAATCATAACCGTGCATGAAACTCATCATTAATAAGCCCTATTCAAACCTCGGTCAAAACCTTAAGAGCACAAACTCCCAAGAATTCTGTAATAAATTCTAAGTGTTGGGCGTTTAGACACTATTTGGGCGCATGAGCCTTGTTTGGGCGTTTCATCACTATGTAGGTGCATCATTCAACACTTAACTGCTTTAACTCTTAGGCGCATGAACAATTCAGGCGCATGGGCACTATTCGGGTGTCTGAACACTTGGGCGTATGGGTTATTCGGACGCATGGACACTTAGGCGCATGGGCCTCTTGGGCGCATGGGCACTATTGGGGCGCATGACCCTATACTTAGTCGTCCGACTAATATTTCTAGGCGCATTGACCACTGTTCAGGCGCATGGGCTATACATAAGGATTTCTAAGGCAATCTTAGGCGCATGGGCTACTGTTCAGGCACATGGATTACACTTAAATTCTTCTAAGCCATTTTCAGGCACATATGTAACATGTTTCTAGTATGTTTTCAAATCCAATCATCAAACCCATCTGTTCTAAGCTTAATATGGCTATTCTAAACATGAACAACCTATAAGCATTCAAGAATCAACATCCAACAAGCATAATACATACGGGTAACATACATAAACGTTGAAAATCGTTTTAATACATTTTCAGCCCCAAAGATGTTTAAAACAAGTAGAAATCGAGGTCTAGAACTCACCTGATGCAACTTGGGTGTTTCTTCCTTCAAACCCTTTTGCAAATGAGTTCAAACACCTAAAAACACCATCAAAGACACACACCCGAGCACATACACAAACACATAAGCACATAAGCATATAACCGGGATAAAACCCGTCATAAACACTTAAGAACCACAAATTCTTACCTTGACTTCGATTTCTCTTCTTCTTCTTTTCTTCAGCCGAGAGTTCCTCTACTCTCTCTCTCTCTCTAAAACCGAAAGAAAATGGTGATGTGAAGTGAGGGTGGGCGGCCATGCCCACCTTTACCCCAACTTTTCAAAGATTTGTCCTTTTGGACACTTTTAGTCCCTCCACTTGGACTCTATTGCTTTTCTTTCTTTTATTCTTCATTTCTTGTCTTTTTAAAATAACGGGATGTTACAAGTCCACCCCCTTATATAGGTTTCGTCCTCGAAACCTGTTATTCCTCAAA
This sequence comes from Flaveria trinervia, assembly GCA_025506515.1. Lineage (NCBI taxonomy): Eukaryota > Viridiplantae > Streptophyta > Magnoliopsida > Asterales > Asteraceae > Flaveria > Flaveria trinervia. Next base: position 50,249,294 of record CM046456.1, read on the forward strand.
CAGGCATGGATAATGCTGCCTCATCTCCACCTCAGTTTCCCATGTAGATTCGGATCCCTTCCTGTGCTTCCACTGTATGCGCACCAGGGGAACCACTTTATTTCTCAGCCTCTTCTTTTTACGATCGACGATTGCCACTGGTTGCTCTACATAATTGAGCCTTTCGTCTACTTCGATATCATCCAGTGGAACAATCATGTCTTCATCAGCTAAGCACTTTCTCAGGTGAGATATATGGAATGTCGGGTGAATCCATTTAACTCATCTAGTAACTCCAATCTATAGGCCACCTCTCCTACTTAAGCAATGATTCAAAAAGGGCCTATATACCTTGGGCTTAACTTGCCCTGCTTCCTGAATCGGATAATACCCTTCCAAGGTGAGACCTTAAATATAACCTGGTCACCCACCTGGAACTCGATCGGTCTGCGTTGTCTATCGGCATACGACTTCTGCCTATCTTTAGCTGCCTTCATGAAGGCTTTAATCTTCTCAAGCTTCTCAGTCGTAGCCTCAATTACCTCGACGATCCCCAATTCCTTCCAACTAATATCACCCCAACAAACGGGTGTTCTGCATCTCCTACCATATAGCATCACGTATGGTGGCATGCCAATGCTGGCATGATAGCTATTGTTGTACGAGAATTCAGCTAACGGTAATTGGTCATCCCAACTTCCCTCAAAATCAATCACACATGCCCGAAGCATGTCTTCCAATGTCTGAATGGTCATTTCTGACTGACCATCAGTTTGGGGATGATATGTCGTGCTGATATGTAACCTCGTCCCCATGGCGTCGTGGAATTTCTTCCAAAATTTAGATGTAAACTGGGTGTCACGATCAGACACAATGGACACCGGCACACCATAACAGGTTACAATCTCCTTGATGAACATGTCAGCCAACCTCTCGGATGAATATGTCTCGCGGATCGGTAGACAATCACCCATATGGCGTCGTACCCCTTCAAAGTACGTGGCAGCTTCATAATGAAATCCATGGTGATGTGCTCCCACTTCCATTCCGGTATATCTAAAGGTTGGATCTTCCCATATGGCTTCTGATGTTCGGCCTTACCTTGCAAACAAGTAAGGCACTTAGTTGGTCAATCACAACATTAAACATTATAATTATACAAACTTAAGCAGCGGAAATAATTTATCAAAAACCATTCATTTCATTTAAACCACTATTTTTGAGCAATATATCATCATTTAACTAATTACAAAAGAATTGTTTTATTGCATTACAAAACAACAACAACATAAAATACAAATGGATGTCGGTCTTTTCCTGGCGAGTAGCTTCACCCTCGTGCCATCCTCGGCAATAATTACCTGCCAACTGAAAATGTATAAAAGTCAGCGTTGCTGAGTGAGTTCTAGTTTTAAAAGTAATAAAATACTCTCTATATGTTGTATATGAAAATACTCTTTTCTGTAAAATACAACTCTGTACTGTATATGCGAGCACGCATTAACTATATGAACACATACTGTTCATTCTCTTTACTGTATGCCTTGTATGTTCTGTGAACTTTTATCTTTATCTTTCACTTTCGGTATGGACCAATGAGCAATACCCAAAACTGTATGCGCGATGGAAAATGGGTGATGGGCCATCTATATCCCTCGAAAGGGTTAACTATATCCCTCGAAAGGGTCAACTGTATCCCTCGAAAGGGTTAACTGTATCCCTCGAAAGGGTCAACTGTATCCCTCGAAAGGGTCAACTGTATCCCTCGAAAGGGTCAACTGTATCCCTTGGAAGGGTCAACTGTATCCCTCGAAAGGGTCAATTGTATCCCTTGAAAGGGTCAACTGTATCCCTCGAAAGGGTCAACTGTATCCCTCGAAAGGGTCAACTCTATCCCTCGAAAGGGTCAACTGTATCCCTCGAAAGGGTCAACTGTATCCCTCGAAAGGGTCAACTGTATCCCTCGAAAGGGTCAACTCTATCCCTCGAAAGGGTTCTGTTACTGTATGCAGGGCCGACCCAATCACCCAGGGCATGCTGCAAAGGTCCTGATCCCGTGTGCAATATGGGGTAGCTAACCCGCAACACGATCGAGCTAATGACTACATGGTCGTGTCACTCGTGTAAGCTTACAAGACTTGTTAACATTTTATTAATGTTCCTCTTCTTTTCTTTATTGCTCTTTCTCTTTATTATTACAATATACTTTACGTTACGATAATAAACTTACCACGTAAAGTCACATACTATAGGTAATAATAATAATAACAATAATAGTAATAATAAGGAAGAATCATAAGGCAATCATAACCATGAATGAAACCAATCATTAATAAGCCCTAGTCAAACCTCGGTCAAAACCTTAAGAGCACAAACTCCCAAGAATTCTGTAATAAATTCTAAGTGGTGGGCGCTTAGACACTATTTGGGCGCATGAGCCCTGTTTGAGCATTTCATCATTATGTCGGCGCATCATTCAACACTTAACTGCTTTAACTCTTAGGCGCATGAACAATTCAGGTGCATGGGCACTATTCAGGCGTATGAACACTTGGGCGTATGGGTTATTCGGACGCATGGACACTTAGGCGCATGGGCCTCTTGGGCGCGTGGGCACTATTGGGGCGCATGGCCCTATACTTAGTCGTCCGACTAATAATTCTAGGCGCATGGACCATTGTTTAGGCGCATGGGCTATACTTGAACATTTCTAAGGCAATCTTAGGTGCATGGGCTGCTGTTCAGGCGTATGGATTACACTTAAATCCTTTTAAGCCATTTTCAGGTGCATGAGCCTTATCTAGGTGCATGGACCTTCTGTGTAACATGTTTCTAGTATGTTTTAAAACCCAATCATCAAACCCATCTGTTCTAAGCTTAATATGTCTATTCTGAACATGAACAACGTATAAGCATTTAATAATCAACATCCAACAAGCATAATACATACGGGTAACATACATAAACTTTGAAAATCATTTTAATACAATTTCAGCCCCAAAGATGTTTAAAACAAGTAGAAACTAGGGTCTAGAACTCTCCTGATGCAACTTGGGTGTTCTTCCTTCAAACCCTTTTGCAAATGAGTTCAAACATCTAAAAACACCACCAAACACATATACCAAAGCACATACACAAACACATAAGCACATAAGCATATAACCGGGGTAAAACCCGTCATAAACACTTAAAAACCACGAATTCTTACCTTGAATTCGACTTCTCTTCTTCTTCTTTTCTTCAGCCGAGAGTTCCTCTGCTCTCTCTCTCTCTCTCTAAAACCGAAAGAAAATGGTGATGTGAAGTGAGGGTGGGCGGCCATGCCCACCTTTACACCAACTTTTCAAAGATTTGTCCTTTTGGACACTTTTAGTCCCTCTACTTGGACTTTATTGCTTTTCTTTCTTTTATTATTCATTTCTTGTCTTTTTAAAATAACCGGGTGTTACACCTGCTAGGCATTGATGTTGTACCGGTTAGCACCACATATGGGTCATAAGTGTTCCCAGTCCCGTACAATCTACCTTTTTTATAATTCCACATCAAGTTCGGGGTGTAAGGTATTATCTTCTCCATACCTCTCAACAATACACTCCTTATATTTATTTTGGAATAATAAAAAATAAGTTCGTAAACATTTTATAGTTTGCATATATAAATAAGTATAAGCGTTCAAAGTTTACATGTTAGGAAATAATATAAAATACACACTTACATATGCTTGAAAATCATATAATATGTTCATCATTGTTTAAAGATAGTGGATTGTCTTCAAAAGATCCACTAAGTTTTATATGCAATAGTACATACGAGTTAACATAATATGGTTAAATAAATAATATAACCTAAAGTTTTACACATACTATATTATAAGCTAGAAATACAATTCAAAAGGATACTATAATTGATTCCACAACCTTGTTTTTATAAAACCAACAATACTCTGTTTGTATTGAGAGGATGCACTATTAATCCTTTTATACGGTGGATTTAAAAAATAACAAACATATTATTCTTAACATTACATAGTTTTCAAGAAAGAATATTTAATAATTTATTAAAAATTCATTTTCTCAAATAAAAATATATATAGTTTTATTTTAAAAATGTATTTTTTTCAACTAAAATGACATGTTTTTTTAAAATTTTATACTTTAGTAAAAAAAATATAACTACAAAGTAAAGGAGAGTTACTATTTTCACCCGCCCTTGAGTCAACCCAATTCACGTTATGCTCATGAATGTTCTCTTCTACATCACTGGCTTCTCCCAAATCATCTCCTATAGACCCACCACTCGTCAATGAGTTTAGGGGAAGGACCCGACCACATAGACTGCAGTATGGAACCAATGGTTCGGGAAACCTTATCATGGATATTAAATCTAAAAGTTGAGATATATGGTTTTCCATTTTAAGTTGTGGTGGTATGTGATCTCTAGTTTAACATCAAACAGTTAATGATTAATGTAGTTGTTCTTATTCAACATACTAGCATGTGCTAAAAAACATATTTAATATCAAGCAGTTAAAAGAAACATAATCAACTAGTAGTTGTTCTTATATTGTTAGGCTTTTAAGGATGTGTACATTATGAAGTTTAGAATGATGTGTATGAAAATTTGAACTATTAAAAGGATGTATATGACCTAACATCTTTATTTTTATAAACCAAATAGTGGGTTCCTAATGTTATGTTATTTATAACATATAAAGATGCTACATAACTTCATCAACACTTACAAATGTATCAAGTGAGTAAGTTGAGATTGCCAAACTCAGGTGCAAGTACTCCTTCCAAAGATAGCCCTTTTAGACAAATTAAGAAAGTAAAAGATATCAAAGCATGTATAAATTAAGATTTAATCTATACTAAATATTCAAAGAATATTGTGCATATTAATATACGGTAGCATAACAATGTATTAACATGATCAAAAGCACAGTCAACTTGAGCCCAAAAACATAAATCAAGTCAACAATTTAACAAAGCTATTACCATATACCTTAAGAAAACAAATAAGATTGAACTGCAATTTTAATGATCATTCTGTTGTCACATAAGGGTGAGTCAAATGTTCAAATCACTTCTGAAAGCCAACTAAACAACAACAAATAGTTTAAGAACACCTTGAATGATTATCAGTTTTAGCGAAATGTATAAAATACATAAGATGAATGTTTTGGATCAAAATCAACAATGCATCATAACTAAAACGCAAAGTTGACCTTAAAACTCTACAAAAGCAAGTGCTTAAACATCATAAATTTGCTACGGATTTTTTTCGTATCAAAAATTATGTAGGAAATACATGTTTCTGTAGTAGTGTTTCTTGTTCTTGACCGTGTTCACTTATTAAGACAATGAACATGTTCATAAACTGTTCACGAACACTTAATGAACACAAATGAACACAAACAAAAGCAAACGAACACGAACAACCGTTTATGAATATAACGAACACAAACAAGCTCATGAACACAAATGAATACAAATGATTATAGATTTATTTTATAATAAAAATTATATTTTTATTACAAACATTACACAAAATCAATCAAAAATAAATAAGTAGTTAACATAAATATAAAAATATACTTGATATAATAGTTATAAAAATAACTGATATAAAAATTAAGAATATAAACGAACACATTAACTAACATAAACAAACACATTATCGAAATTTCACTAACGAACACATTATTAAACATTCACGAACATAAATGAATGAATGCGTCTTGTTTACATGTTCGTTCATTTAACTAAATGAACAAAATTTTATTATTCGTGTTTGTTCATTTACTAAATGAACATAAACGAACTTCCCATTGAACGGGTCACGAATAGTTTGCTGAACGTTCAGTTTGTTTTCAACCCTATAAATAATCAATTACTACAACTATCATATTTAGTTAGTTTCCAGCCCTGTAAACAACAAATTACTACAACTATCTTATCTTTGTTTTGTATGAGATTGACTTTTTGATTATTTTTTATATGTTATCTTTCATTCCTAATTAAGAAACTTGGTTTTATCATTTTAGCTACATATTAGGGAAGGTCAACAAATGGAAAGGATGAAAAATAAGCCACAATTTCTAATAAAGTTCTTAGGTTTCATTCACAACTTGGTCAAAAGAAATAAGCGGGTTTCAGGTTGAGTCAGGAGGTTTTCTTAGCTTTGGTTGCTTCTCTTTAGGGTGGTCTCAAATTCAAGACTAATGGAACTGACTGGCGTACGAGCTTCCCTTCGAGGATGTGACAACGTAGGGCCTCAAAGTTCCGCACTCGATTAATAAAGATGATCGGATGGGTTAAGGTTTCGCACTTGAGTAAGGGAGATGATTAGGCAGATCAGGACTGTTAGTGATTCAAATAACTATTAAAAAAGATTAAAGCTAAGGAATAAAAAATTTTAGAATTGAAAAGAATGATAAAAATCAATTTAAGAAATGAAATTAATGTTAGTTTTGAAAAATTAATTGTTCGGGGGGAGATTAAAAGTAAAACATGAAATTTTAAGTTTTAGCATTTTTTAAAATAATTGCTGGTGAAATTTGAATAAGAACTTTTAGAAAATACCCTTATGCGGTTTACCATGTTATCCCATTAACTAAATTGATTGGAAATTTATATCTGGTTGATTTTCAGAGTATTATGATAAATACAACGCATTGATTTGTGATTTGATTAAAAGATGTGTAAGTAGGCCGTTTTAAAAGTTTCTAATTATACAAATTGTATTCGGGATATCAAATCAGACATCTTTAGTAAAATGATTATATTAGTTTATCCAAATTATTTTCATACCATGTTCCTTGGGTATTTCAATGTCATGACTCCTTAAGGTGGTGAATCCTTTGCTACTCCTTTCACAATTCACTTGAACCTTCAAAACCACTTAATTAAAAATCGTTAAATCATCATGAATCCTTTGCTACTCACACCGTTTGGGACATCATCTTTTGAACCATCTACCATCTTTTACGTTCAAATTCTTGACATATTTGTGGGTTCAGAGACCCAAAATCCAACCCGTGACAACTACCCACAAGGGAGGGGCTCTTGAACCCGCCAACCAACACTATCCGCAGACACC